>JANHGB010002251.1:0-47739 GCA_026283785.1 Coracopsis vasa | reverse complement strand
TGCCCCACATCTGGGGGGAGGAAGCTTTTGTGAATCCCAGGGTAGCCCCTGAGGGTTGCTGCTTGTCCTCTGTCGCATTGAGCACAGCCCCTTGTTAGGGTCCTTTGGGCTCGGTTCTTGCCCGCTACTCTCACCCCTCCAGGGCACCACTTGTGCCCTGGCTCTCTCTGGCTCCATTGCCCAGTGCAAGCTCGGAGCGGGAGTGAGCTCTGCTCTTCTCATGGCTCTGTTCCATGGGGGTTCTTGCTTGTGCACAGCAGCCTGTGCTTGGAAGGGCTCCAGCCTTGTTGCCCATCAGGAGCTGCCACTTTCCAGCTCTCCCTGAGTGCAACACCAGCACCAGGCAGGCACGAGAACACTTTTCGTGCATCCTGAAAGATAAATTAAAGGAAAGGAGCATAATGGAAAGCTAGGTAACATAACTGAAAGTAACAGAACAGAATGGAAAGGAACATAGCAGGAAGGAAAATAATGTAACGGAAGAGAGTAAAATAACGGAAAAGAAAGGAACGTAACGGAAAGGAAAGAATGGTAACAGAAGAAAGCTGAGTAACAGAAAAGAAAGGGAGTAACAGAAAGGAAAGAAACATAATGGAGAGGAAAGGAAAGAAATGCACTGCAATGGAAATGAAATGAAAGAAGAGTAGTGTAATGGAACAGGAAACAAAATAACATAATTTATAAAATTTCATTTTTAGGAAAAGAAATAACAGAACATAAAAAAAGGAACAGGACAGGAAGGAAAGGAAAGTAACATGAGACGAACAAAAGGACAGGAACGTAACAGAAAGGAAAACATAACGGAACAAAATAAAAGGAAAGGAACATAACGGAACAGGGAGGAAAAGGAAAGAACACAACATAACTGCAAGTAATGTAACAGAATGGAAATGAATGATGTAGCAAGGGAAATAACACAATGGAAAGTAGAGTAACATAACAGAAAGAACGGTAACAGAAGAAAGTTAAGTTACAGAAAGGAAAGTAAGTAACAAAGGAAAAGTAGCATAACGGAGAGGAAAGGAAAGAAACTGATTGTGATGGAACAGACGTTAAAGGAGGGTAACGTAACAGAAAGAAAAACGTTAACAGAACAAAAATAGAAGCAAAGGAATGTAGTGGAACAGGAAATAAAATACTGTACTTTATAAAGTTTCTTTTTTAGGAGAGGAAATAAAATAACAAACAGATATAAAAGGAAAGTAACAGAACAGGAAGGAAAGGAACGTGACATAACTGAGAGTAACTTAACGGAATGGAAAGGAACGTCGTGGAATGTAAAATTACGTAACAGAGAGTAACATAACGGAAAATAATGAAATGGAAGGGAAAGTCAGGTAACAGGAGGTAGGATAGTACGGTAAGAAAAGTAACAGAAAGATAATGTAATGTATCTGAAAGGAATGGTAACATAACTGACAGAAATGGAATGGAACAGAAAAGAACGTAGTGGAAAGTAAAATAACAGAGTAAAGTTAACAGAAAGTTAAGTTGCAGGAAGGAAACTAACGTAATGGGAGACCGGAGAGAATATAACGGAGAGTAACAGAAAGGAAAGGAATGTAACGGAAAGTAACGAAAGAGGAAGGAAGGGAAAAGAACATAATGGAATGGAGAACAACATAACGGAGCAAAAATAAAAGGAAAGGAACGCAACGTAACTGAAACTAACAGAATGGAAAGGAATGACGTGGGAAATAAATAACACAATGGAAAGGAGAGCACCAGTACAGAAAGAATGCTAACAAAAGAAAGTTACAGAAAAAAAAAAAAGTAAGTAAGAGAACAGAAAGTAGCACAATGGAGAGGAAAGGAAAGCAATGTATTGCAATGAATAGACATGAAAGGAGAGTAACGTAACAAATAAGAACTAACAGAAAAAAATAAAATGAAAGGAACATAATGGAACAGTAAATAAAATACTAATACTTTATGAAGCTTCCTTTTTAGGGAAGGAAATAAAATAACAGAGGCGAAAGAAATGGAATGGAACAGGAAGGAAAGGAAAGGCACATGACATAACTGAAAGTAACACAATGGAATGGAAGGAAGGTACTGGAAAGCAAAATAGCGTAAGGTAAAGGAGAGTAACATAACAGAAAATAACGTAATGGAAAGTAACGTAACAGAAGAAGGGAGAGTAACAGGAAGGAAAGTAATGGAAATTTAATGTAATGTAACCAAAAGGAAAGGAATGGCAATGTAACTGAAAGTAATGGAATGGAACAGAAAAGAACGTAGTGCAAAGGTAAATAATGGAGAGTAAAGTAACAGAGAGTTAAATAGTGGAAAGGAAACTAACGTGACATGAGACCAGACAGAACGTGTCAGAGATTAACAACGAGGAAAGGAATGCAACAAAAAGTAACGGAAGAAGAACAAAACGAAAGGAACGTAATGGAAAGTAAAAAAGGAAGCAAAATAACATAACTGAAAGTAACGGAAGGGAACGGAAAGGAACGATGTAGGAAGAAAAATAACAGAAAAGAGTAACGTAACAGAAAGAACAGTAACGGAAGAAAGCTAAATAACAGAAAGCAATGTAAGTAAAAAGGGAAAGAAACATAACGGAAAGGAATGGGAGTAAATGCACTGCAATGGAAAAGGAAACAACATGCTTTATAACATTTCCTTTTTAGGAAAGGAAAAATAACAGGAACAGAAAGAAAAGGAAAATAACAGAACAGGAAGGAAAGGAAAGGAACATAATGGAAAGGAAATGAGTAAGAGAAAGGAAAGGAACATTATGGAAAGGAAATGAGTAAGAGAAAGCAAAGCAACAGAAAGGAAAGTTAACATAATGGTAAGAAAAGGAAAGAAGTATTTCAGTGGAACAGAAATGAAAGGGGATAAGCATAACAGAAAGAAGAAGAAAATAATGGAACAGAACTGAAAGAAACATAATGGAATGGGAAATAAAATACCATACTTCATAACATTTCCTTTTTTAGGAAAGGAAATAAAATTACAGGGACAGAAAGAAAAGGAAAACAACAGAAGAGGAAGGAGAGGAAAGGAATGTAATGTAAGTGAAAGTAATGTATCAGGATGGAAAGGAACGTAGCAGGAAGGAAAACATAATGGAGAAGAGTAACGTCACAGAAAGAAAGGTAATGGAAGAAAGTTGAGTAACAGAAAGGAAAGTAACATAACAGTGAGGAAAGGAAAGAAGTATTTCAGTGGAACAGAACTGAAAGAAACGTAATGGAACAGGAAATAAAATGCCATACTTCATAATATTTCCTTTTCAGGGAAGGAAATAAAATAACAGGAACAGAACTGAAAGGAACATAACGGAACATGAAGGAAAGGAAAGGAACGTGACATAACAAAGTAATGTAATGGAGTGGAAATGTAATGTATTGGAAAGCACAATAACAGAACGGAGAGTAACATAATGGAAAATAATGTAATGAAAAGTAACATTAACAGAAAAAGGACAGCAACAGAAAGGACAGTAACGGAAAGGAAAGTTAACATAACTAAAAGGAAAGGTAATGTAACTGAAAGTAATGGAACGGAACAGAAAAGAATGTAGCGGAAAGGAAAATAAGGGAGGGTAAAGTAACAGAAAGTAGAGGAAAGGAAAGTAACGTAACGGAAGACCAGACAGAATGTAATGGAGAATAAGAGAAAGGAAAGAAATGTAATGGAAAGGAGGAGAATATAACAGAACAAAAATGAAAGGAAAGGAACATAGTGGAACAGGAAGGAAAGGAACATAACATAACTGAAAGTAATGTAACAGAATGGACAGGAATAACGCAGGAAAGAAAATAACATAACGGAAACTAGAGTAACATAAATTTCTTCAGTTAACGATTCTTTTTGTTAAGTTACAGAAAGGAAAGTAACATGAGAGGACAGGAAAGAAACATACTGCAATGGAACAGAAATGAAAGGAAAGGAATGTGAAGGAACAGGAAATACCACACTTCATAAAATTTCCTTTTTAGGTAAGTAACAGAAAGGAACAGAACAGGAAGGAAAAAAAGGAATGCAACTAAAAGTATCATAACACAATGGAAATGGTCGTATTGGAAAGGAAAACAGCATAATGGAAGGGAGAACAACGGGAAGGAAATTAATGGAAAGGAAGTTAACATAATGTAAGAAAGAATACTAACAGGAAGGAAAGGAACAGGAATGAAAGTAATAGGAAATTAACAGAAAGCAACATAACACAAAGTAGCATAACAAAAAGAGAGTAATGTCTCAGAAAGGATAGGTATGTAACAGAAAGTTACAGGAAGGAAAGGAAAATAACATAATGGAAAGAAAAATAAAATAAATCTTGTTTCCACTTGTAACCTTTGTGATTTGTGTCTCTTCATAGTTGAAACCCCCCTGGCATTTCAGGCAAAAAAGTATCATCATTATTCAACTCATGATGAGTGCAGGGAATGAATGGAAGTAGAACAGTGGTGTTGAAAGGGACCTACAAAGACCATGTAGTCCAACTCCCTGACCAAAAGTGAAAGCAACGCATTAAAGGCATTGTCCAAATGCCTGTTAGACACTGACAGCATGGGGCACCAACCACCTGGTCCAGGTTTTAACCACCCTCTGGGTAAAGAAATGCTTCCTCATGTCAAGTCCAAATCTCCCCTGGTGGACAGACCTTTAAGCCATCCCCAGACCTCCTGGCACCGGGTACCAGGGAGAAGAGCTCAGTATGTCCCTCTTCACCTTCTCTCCTCAAACTGCAGAATCTACATAGAATCTACATACATCTATTGAATTAAATTGCGCCAAATTTAATTTTTTCACATGCATTTGTATATATCTGTAAAAGTATTTGTACCCTGTAAGTTCAGTAAATCCATTCTCAGGTAATATATCTATACAATTAGTTATTTTCAGATGAGACAGTGCGATAGAATTAAACATTCACTGCTGCTGGGGCACTTTCCATCAGTATGTAGTGATGGATGGCACATTTCTATTCATGCCATATGTTTCTACATATGTCATAGTAAAAAGCACTCCAGTGACACACTATTTACAGAAAGAAGAAAGAAAAATCACAGGAGAAAAATCACACTGAAAAATCACAGTCATGGTTGTTTAATGTCTACACACAAAGTCATTGCAGTAATTATTACATGGGCCACTTCTAAGAGAGAGAGAAGAGAGAAAGGTGGAAGAGTGGGCAGAGAAGCCACCCTGTACATTTGACCTGAATGAGACACGCTATGAATATGCATAATGATTTCTCAAAGTGTTTGAAGATGTGCAGCTTTAGGGAAAAGAACTATACTAGAAAGGGGACAGGGTAAGTACCACTCAAATGGAGCTACTATGCTTGCAGCTATTCGGAACCTGAAATGAGATAAAAGCCACATCACAGATGCACAATGACTTCAGGACCAATAAAAAGAATTAACTGACATATCTTCTGGTAAAATAGATTATGAGACTTCTCAGTTCTGCTTTGCATCAGTGGACTAAATGATGAAGCAGAAGGAACGGCAGAAAAGACTATGATTTCCCTATCCTCAGCAGAAAGCCTCAAGGAACTAAGGAAGTGACGGCCCGATGTCCCATACAGCCATTAGGATAAATAACTAAGTGTTTATGGTCCCTGTGCATTGTTCCTCTATGTATTCCTTACGCTCAACCCTGAAAACTCTTGCAGGGCAAACACACAAGATGATATCAGGGTAAACTTACTGACGTGACACCTTTTTCCCTACCTCCCTGGGCCAGGGGGTTAAAAAGAAACATTAAAAATGGGGAGTAATAAGCTTGGTTTTGTCTTTCTCAATGGGACTGAAACAAGAACTGCAAGAAGAAACTGAATCAAGTTTCAGAAATATAAAGTTACACACGGAGCATGGGGTGAAGCTGTAATATAATCAAAGGTTGCATCTTCCAACATATATTTTAGAAGAGCAGTTCTTCCCACTACAGCTACTGTTCTAATAACAGTTCAAGAGAAAATGGGAAGCCTCAAACCATCCTGAGATAGGAACCCTCCATCTTTTGAAAAACATGCTGCAATGCAGACTCTAACTCTGCAATGTGGACCTTCCTCTGAAAAAAGGGTAAAATCTTGGCCTTAAGATGACAGAGCTTTGGAAGAGTTCCCTGTTTGCCCAAGATCACAAGTTGGGCTAAACTGAAAATCAGTCTATTGGTTAAAGACTATGCCACATCACAGCTTTGTGTAATATTTTTCTGTAAGCTCATTTGAAAAGTTCTAACTTTACAACTCTAAACAGTTTCAATACTGGTTTTAGTAAAAGAAAAAAAGCTTCCTAAAACTTATATAGTTCCTGTCCGTAAGTATTTGGAAAACTGCTAAACACCTATTGCAATGCCCTAGATTTTGAGAAGCTGTGTTAATGCAGCAGGTATAGATACCTAACCACGACATCTAAACATTTTAATTCCACTATGAGCACATAAAATGCAAGTGCTTGATTCTTTGCTATCGAAACACAGCACTGTGAGTACGAGGCTTATTTAGAGAAGGACAAGAGAATAGGGGAGCTCTGGGATTTCTTTGACAATACAAAGTAGTTTATAGAGGCCATGAATTGCTGTGGGGAGCACATGCACATATGTATTTCTATGACTGACTGCACTATTGAAATGCCAGGACACCTTAGAAATCGGAACAATTTTTACAACTACAGCAACATCTGTGAAGGGCAGAATTCATCGTGACTTCCTCCAGTTTACTAAATTAAGACACATTAAGGATGGATATAGATTACGCACAGAAATACATCCAGACATACTATTTCTACTGCACCAATTTTCTCTCTTAAAAAAAAACCCACTTAAAAACCCACTTTTTTGCCATATTTGGGAATGTAGTACTTTGACTATAGAACCTGTAGGTGAGATGCTGACATAATGAGGAAACAACAAGATTTGTGATACAGCATTTTCAAGGGCTAAAGATGCAATTTTGAGGCACACAGTTTCAGCGGCTTTTCAGGATACTGCCCTTGCCCCTAAAGATTTATAATCAAGTGATTGTGCAGCTTGCTCTCCAACAGTTTGCACCAATAAAGCTGTACTACAGTAACTGTGAAAGTAGTACATAACTGTTAAGCCACCTTGTTTTAGGAAGCTGGATACTAGCTTTGCTATCCTAACCTGGGAGCTTTTTTGTCCAGGAATCCAACTAGCAGGTTACATTTTTAAACTACCTTTTTAGTCACTAAAATGTTCTTACTTGCTAAGTCTACCTGAGTGAAACAAGGGATATTTAAGATGTCTGTTAGCATCCTGAGTAGTAATTTAATATAGAGATGTTTGTTTAAAATAGTGTTGACACGAACATTCAGATTTGACTTTCAGGCTTTAGGGGAAATACAGTTACGGATGTCTCTATTTATTTGAAATATCGCTATCCTGCCATATGAAGAAGTGTTTTTTTGATTTAGTATACTCCACATACTACTGTTCAGTATAGCTAGATCTAAAGGTTACTTACCTTCATGTTCAGAAGAAACATAATTACAATTCAGCTAGTTTGTTTTCAAATACAGTACTAGTAAAACTAGAAACCTGCACAATTTTTATAATAAAATTGGGAATTCTGCTCTTATTCCAATATGCTACAGTGCCTTTTGTTATATGACAAGATATGCATCATTACTGCAGAGTTCTATAGGAATGTGTTACTGATTAAGGAAACTAAAGCCCTCAAGTAACCTAATACTATCTTTTCTCTAGTACGTATCTTACTGATAATACTCTATATCAGTTCAGAAAAAGATTTAGGGTGTTGTGAATGTTCTCCTCAGAAAGTAGCTCTTTACCCTCCAGTCTTCAGTGCTTAAGCAAACCCCTAATCAAGTGAAAATGAAAGCTGTAACAGTAGCAATGTGTAGGTACTACACAGTATGTGTGTAGATGTTCTTTAAGCTATCCTAGAACAATTGTCAGAGTAGCCTTTCCTTTGCTGCTGCTTTAGAAGCAGAGATTAAAATTACTTCCCATCAATTTCCACATATTTATTGCAGCCATTTGCATTTTAATGATGAAATAGATCTGTTAGGTTCTTATATTGACAATTTAAATAGTTACAGAGATATTAATGCAAAATGTCTTTTTCTTGTAGGAAAGAGTTGCTGATGAGAGCGATTCAGTTAACACAGAAAACTCATTTTTCCACAGCATGTGTCATATCCACATGAAGGGAATGAGCACTAAATCATCTGTCTTGGTGTTCATGGTCTCATTCCTAGAGTTGCACAAGATACTAGGATGTGCTGCTTTATATGTAATATGAATGAGAAACACTGTAGTACTGGATAGGTGTACTTTTTCGTGCCTGACACCACTAGAGTGGTACTAGTTTCATTTTACAAAGTTACCCTTTCAGAGTACCCAAAAGCTATAGCTAGGGCTGAACACAGCAGTTCTTCTAAAGAGCTGAAATGGCTATAATCTATCAGCAGTTTTTGGCATTGTTCCCTGCAGTGCCTGCCTGGTTAGCTACTGATACAGTTCAAGGTGCTAGTTATGATTTTAAAAGGCCTAAATGGGTCAGGATCCACTTATCTGAAAGACTGCCTTTACACCTGCGCCCCAGAATAGACTGGCTGGCTTGTCTCTCTAGTCCAAGAAGGACTGATGTTACTCCCAGAACTTAGATTGGGCTCCTTTTTAGGTATGTTTTTATTATACAAATATAGACATTAATGGCAACATGAAACAATGGTCATCTGTTTTCTAACAGGCTGTCTACCTATGAGCACTTGACCTGGGGTCAGCTGCATGTGCCACTCATCTCCCTTCAAGTCAGCTTTCCCCTCTCTATCCCTCTCAATTGCTCCCATATCTACAGACACAGACATGCTTCTGCTTGCAGGAAGAGGTATGTGAACTTCAGGAACTGTGATCCCTAAAGAGGCAGAGCTGCCATTTCTATTTATGACAGTGCCTTTGCATTCTTGTTGCTGAAGTTTGAGGACTTGTATGTATGCCAGATTTTCAATGCAAATAGACTGAAATTCAAACTCATTATGCAGACACTTGGGGGAAAGCCAGAAGACATGTCTCTTGTCTCAGTTACTCAGTATTTCGTATCAGAAAAAGTGCTGACACAACTGTCATGCATTAACAGACTAAAGAAATAATACACTCCCCACCGCAGAAAATTGACCCCTTTTTTCACCTCAGCACGGCAACACAGACAACCAAGAAATCTTGATGAGTATGCCAAAATGGGAAATTGTTCATGCAAAAGTAGTGTTAAAAGTAGAAATCCACACAACAACCCCAAAAGTTAATGTAGTTATATATATAGTGTCAGAAGTTAAGCAAGGTATGTTTTTCGACCACCAGTTAAAAGGACAAAATAGGTAACAAAGGTAACTCCTATGGTTTGTTTTTTCACTTTTAATTAATTTCTCTCCCTTGCCTGTGGTGGTATGTGACAGTCAGCAATACCTGGACAGAAAGAAAGTCTGACATTTGTGCCTTCTACAGGACTCCATGAACAACAGACGTTACTGAACCACAAATATGTTGATATACAATAACTTTACTAAATAGCCATATATATCTACTCTTTATTATAAACAATGATGTACCACTGAGGATAGAGGCCAGTTAAGGCTAATTAATAGCTGTGATTTACAAAGCTTATAGAATGGATAACTACTACCTTGGTCAGACTATACTGAATGGTGACTATAGATTCGATGACCTCTCATGTAAAAGCTTTTAGCAACTATTTTCCTTTTGCTTAGAAATATGAATTATGAACAGACTCCTTCTCCCAAGTACATTAAAGAAAAAAAAAAAAACAAAACTGAATTAGCAAATACAATGCATTTACCTGTCATGTTGCAGTAAACTTTCAAAGGTCCCAGTGCCCCACTGCCATCTGGATCTATCCAGTAGTAGTTGGAAGTTTTGCCCAAGTGTTTGTATGCTTCACAAGAGAGTTCATAAATAGCTGGAATGAAATAAACCACAACAATAAGGATCTTCATATCCTGGAGCAAAAAATCCATAATGGCAATGAACTGTCTTTATTTCTATAACAAGAACTATGCCCTTGAGATTAAAGTAATGTCACTGACATTCACAGGCAATAAAGCATCTCTCCAAAAGAAACAAGTGATTAAAAGCTTGAGGCACACAATTTGAATCTTTTGGCATGTGACAGAAAGCCACAATAGGAAGAGAATTCCAACAACCTGGCTGGTGGAGAGGGTATGTGGGAGGGGGAGGAACAACCAAACTTTAAGAGTATCTTTAAACCATTCTTGAAAATACTGTGGTTCAGAACTTTGTTTATACAGTGGTTTAGGCTTTACATCATGAATGCTGACACTTCCATTGACACAACATACTTTCAGGAGATATATTGAAAAGCTTCCCAGTTTCCTTTCTGTAAATTTTAGGATTTTTCAGGTTTTATTACAACTCAGAATAACATCAAGTTTCAAAACTGAAATTTCTCACTACACGGAATGCTTTTCTCTACACAGCTCTGCACCTCCCCTTTTACTGATCTACATAAATAATACTCTGTTCCAGCAAGGTCTAAAATTTCACCCTATTTAGTGGAAGTTTAATTGCTTTAGCAGGGGGGTTTCCTTCAATTTTTTCCTTGACCTCTCCATACTATTTTTTATTTCAAGTCATAAAACTGTTTGTCAAATCGTGTTATGATTAATAGCTCCAGCATGACAATAAGCATTATAGATGGAAGCTTTTCTAGTCATTTCCATATTCTCTTTGAAACAGATGACTATTACAAAGTTGTGTATTATACATGAATGAATTAAATCATTTCAGGCATACAAAAAGTAAAACTAGTAGTTTATACAAGTTGGCGTGTTTGTATACATATAACTGGTAAACTATGTAAATATTTTTCTACGCAGTATTTAAGAGGAGGAATGTGTAATGTTGCTTTGTTTTCCAAGGAACAGATGGTACAGCTTTTTTGTTTGGAGTCAATCAATCAGCTGCTAAAGGAAATGCAATGTTTGTTTAACCAGACTTCATATGCACTCTAAAAATCCATCTAATTTGTTGGCAATTCTTGCAAGCAATCTCCTGGCTAAGACTGGCTTTATTTCAAATGTCCATAAGGATGAGCTGTTTCACTAGGCTCTGATGAGTGACTGATCTCACACACACACATTTAGAGGCCTCCAACTATAAAGATGCAGGAAAAAAAGTGGAGCTAAAAATGTCTCCAATTTGGATGTGGCATGAATACAAAGCTAAAGACTGTTCCCTGTGTAAAAAGCAGATCACCTTGTTGATGCTACAAGAGAAAGAATTTCCTGGAAGGTTTCATGTGTTCATTACAGGGTCTAAAGTCACTTTTATACATGAAGTAGACACTATTAGATGCTTTAATTGTGAAATATTCCAAGCCATTTCCCCTTCCTCCCCAAACTAAGGTAAACAAATTCCTTATCAAGGAACCTCTTTGCCTGTTTTCAGACACTTCATGCAGATTTCCTAAGGGATTCAGAACCAATTTTCTTCTGAAATATTTTTCTCTCTCCATGCTACCTAAATACAACCACAAAATACCAGCCCTGTTCATGTACGGTTGCAGTGATATCAAATCTCAAATTTTAACAGATGCATTCCAGATGACAAACACTGTTTACGGTCTCCCAGAAGTCTGCTGTTTTCATTTTCTAAACTCTTTCAGAAAGCCAAGGGAGTTTTGTCTCTGTAGTATCCACATCTTTACATAGAGTCATACGACTTCAGGTTTGCTCTTTTCAAGAAGACAGGACAATCTTTGTACAAAGATACTGTCACAGTTCAGAAATAAGTGTTCTATGGAAGACAAAACCAAGTTACACTTGTTAATCAGATACTCATTTATCCCTACTGAGTATTTTTTACAGGAAATTAAAGGGTTTAGATATAACATCCTTCCTTCTGATTTCCTGGAACGGGAAAAGGAAAGCACGGTAGGTAGGTAGTTATCAGAATTAGAGCACGGAACAGTTTGCTTTTGAATATGTCAGCATTTGTTAAGCTTCAACATTATGTCAAAGACCAAACTGTAAAAATTCTTCAAGTAAAGACAGAAGAGTTAAATATTCTAAATTCAACTTGTGAAATGCCAGGAGCATGTGCCAGGGCTTTGGCAGGTTTTATCCATACGCAGTTGCATAGTTAAGGAACTTAAAAATGCGAGTAAATAAATGGATGTGTTCTACCTCAAGGACAGAAATCACTTAACAGGAGTACAGGTACAAAATGAAGGGATAAGTGAAGTTGGTATACTGACAGGAAAAACTGGTAATCAAGATGCAATAGGAAACAGTGAACAATCCTGTTCTGGTGTATCAAGACACTTGATGACAGAAAGTGACCTTTCTGTTGACTTCGGATGGCAAAGGGTAGCCACTAACTGAACCAGCAGAACAAAAGTGGCAAATAGCAGGCAGAGAAGGCAACTGCAAACGGGATGACAGTAAGACATGATAGCAAGATGTCACAGGTGTAGAACATGACATAGAAAGGGAGACAACACAGGATGACCTTGTAATTCAATACTACTTTTTAATGGGCTTTTGAAACGCTGCATGAATAGGTCAGTCATGTGTAAGACACACAAGCAGGTGAAAATAGAAATTAAGAAACCCAAAGAACACCTAGAATAGATGAAAGGATAAACACGGAAGGAACATTGTTTTAGAAGTCACCTGGGCACATTAAAATACAAAAGAACAGGAAAACAGAATATTACAAGGAAGAGATCACCACAAAAAAAAAAGTTGATGAAGGTTACAATAAACAAGCAAAAGAATTAACAGAGCCAAGAAATTAAAAGTCAATGAAATGCAAGATTTGGATATAAAGTCTACAGTGCTCAAATGTGAGTAAGGAGAAATGGTTGCATATATCAACACATAGAAAAGGACGCAGAGAGAGAGAAGTGTCTTTTGGTGCTGACTTCTTCTGGAAGATGGGAAAAACCCCACATAATTGAAGGACTGGAGACACAAGGGCAATAGATTTCTGCTTTTCAAGTCAGCAGAAGTAAAATGCCAAAGTGTATTTGCTTTCTTGGTAGTTGGCCCAAACACACAATGTATATAACTTTAAGGAACTTCCAAAATGTTAAACCTCAACATCTTCCAAGCTAAAAGTAAAACTCACATGTACCCTATGTCCAGATAAGCCTTTTCTAGCATAATACATCCAGAATGGCTTCCTCACTCTTAACTTGACATGCTTTCATATTGCATTGCTACCTACAGCAAGGTGTCTACTGAGAGGTGAAAATCTAGTCAGAACAGTGATTCAATGTCTTATGGTCAGGCAAAAATCACCTATGAAAAGAAACAAAACCAGAAAGAACTTAATAAAAATGCTATAGTCTTTTTAAAGCTTAATCACCTGAATAATACAGCTCAAGTGGAGACAACCAAATCCATTTCATGCTAAAATCTGAAAGGGCTTGTGTTGTAGCATAAGGTAAAACGTACAAAAAAATCCTCCAACATTGGAAAAAAAAATAATCTCCTTTTAACTTTTGATGTGAAACATCAAGCTTCTTAGTCTGGGCAGAAAATCCAGTCATTTTTATCAGCTGACAAAGGCAACTATGAATGCATTTTGAAGTTCACTGCTGATTAAGCTAATATGCACAACAGTGGGCTTGAGAAGTTTCTGTTAGTAGAGACTGATTCGGGAAGCAGACTAAGGGAGAACAGCTTGGACTGAAACAAAACCTAACAAAAGCCCTTTTAACCAGGCAGACCTTAACAGCATTTTCATTTTGCATTTCTTTACAGGTTCTTTTCCACTCCTAGAACAGCTTACCTGCACCCCAAATTGGAGGTGCTGATGGGCTGGGGAAGACTCTAATTTCTGAGGTTTTAGGATGCTCTATTTTAAACATTTGAAGCAAATGGTTCAGAAAACCAGTTTTAAAGAATAGCTTTTCCCAGCTCCAGACTGTTATCCAAAAGTTGGGAAAAGTCAGCTTCTGTTAGGGCTCAATGGCTCTTTGCTGAGGGAAGCAGATGTTCTCACTCCTGTTTTACCTTCTGACTTGCATAAAGATCAGAGAGAGTTATCCCACACAGGTGGCATAGCTGCTGGCAATCTCTAGAAGCCAGAAGAGTCAAATGACAAAAAGGATTTACCAACTCTCTCATCCGTATGATGTTCCCACAGAGTTTCAGTAGCATCTTGGTGAACCACAGTTTCTGCATCACTATGTAAAAAGGCAGCTTTAAATTTAGGGCTGACAAATAGCCTCTTTTTATAAGTCCAAAACTCATTACAAATAGAAGACCTAGCACGACAGTCTGCACTATGTGACACAATGAATGTGTTATAATGTTTTGATTCTGTCAGTGAATGTGCCTCTGCAGGGAATACACTCCTTTATACTGCTCCTAATACAGAAGTAAATCTCAGCTTTACAGGGGCATAGGAAAGGTGCAGATTCCTGGGAACTGATGGAATTAAATGATGGTAAAAGTGACAAAGTAGGCACTACATCAGATTCACAAAGTCCAGCTATACCTCTCCATCACTTTCAACTTCCCAGAAAAAAAATCAAAGCTAAATAGACTGTGAGGTGCTTGGGTTTATACCACTCAAAGCTGCTTTCAACTCCTCAGCCCCTTAAAAAGGGCTTTAAGCACAAACAGACTAGGAAGGGGGAAGAAACACTCAAGCTTCTCAATAAATAGTTGCATACTGTAACGGCATACCTGCAATTGATTTTAAAAGAAAGGAATGTGCTTCACTGGTTGCTTTATTACAATATATATTCAGATGATCAATTGCAAACTGAAAATGTTAATACACGTACCACGTAAGCTTCTGTTCTGCCAGTGGCAGTTTGTGCAACAAACTTAACCCCACCCTCATGCATTTCAATGCTGTATAGTGGAGAAACGTCATCATTTTTTAAAGCAGGTTAAGTGAACTAGAAATCTCACCACGACTCAATGTTACATATGAGAACAAATCTCCTGAATTCCAGATCTGCATTCTGACAGTAAGAACACATGAAGCTGCTGGCATGCTCTACTGCTTTGGGTATATTAAAATGTTTTTTAAAAGCCCCACAAAAAGCCACCACGATGCAACCCTAATTCAACATTCTTGTTACTCTGTAGGACTACTGTTGCAATGATCATAACCAAACCTTGCATCTGCCAGTTTTGTAAAGTTGGATATAAAACTCTTGTATTTGAAACTCACCCTTAGAATGCCCAAGAACTAGAACAGTAAAATAAAGTAAAAAAGTTCAGTCTCCAGTTATAGTTAAGCTTCATACACATGTTGTTGAAGTCACACAAAATAAGTGTGAACAAGTATTTACTTTTACACCCCACATTTGAAAAGTGAAGTAACCCTTTCAGATATGACAATCAGATGGAAGCATTGCTAGAAATCCATAGATCCACACTCTTAAAAGTGACCTGCATTGCAATTTAGTTTCATCCAATTTGTGGTAAAGCACAGCTATCTATAACAATGTTTAATTTTATATAACAAGTATATTTTTGGTATGGAAATCCCTCCACATCATATCCATGCATGCACACCCCCCCGCCTCTGCTAGATACCTTTCCTGTTTGCAATTCTATTGTACTTATCCTTCCTACAAAAAAAACCACCCAGAACAGAAAGCTTAATGAAGGGTTTACTTATTTGTAGAACCATAACTTAAATATGATCTTGATTATTGTTAGTTTGAAAGGTTTTCTGAAGTACCTTTTGCCAGATTGCCAAATGCTAAGAGTACCCTTGTTCATTTGCTGTTGGCAAAGTAAATGTGGTTGGGAACTTCAGCTGAACATTCCTGCTCATCCCTTCCAACTTTTTTAGGCTGTCAGTTTACAGAAGCTCCCAACACCTTCAGCTATGAGAGCTGAAGTCTAAATCAAATTACAGATCAAAATCCAAGGAAAACCATCCACGAGCATCATCCAAACCCCCTCATTCAAATAGTGATAGAAGGAGGAATTTAAAGCTGAAGAATGGTGACATTCTGATGCAGAACTGCACATATAAGCAAAATGTTTTGAGCTGTTTCAATACACTTCAACTTATATTCCCAAGTGTAAGCACACTTACCTAAAAGAGCCCCAAACCATTAAAAGCACCAAACACAACCCAGTCCTGCACAGAGAAGATTCTTAGGTAGCCAAGACTTTCTTTTTCAGATTTTTTTCTTGCTATTTTTGCCTGCTACATAATTATCAAGCATTACTTCTTAACCATGACTAGGTTACCTCCACAGCCAAATGCTGAGCTGAGCTATTACAGGTCCCAAAAGCACAACATCTGGCATCTTCACACACCTTCAGAATGAAACAGATGTGACTGTTTTCTGGGACACAATCATTGTATGAACCCCTGGTTTCCTCTCACAGTTGGCTAGAACAAACACATGAATTCTAAGAGCTCAAAACGTCATCCTTTCACTGTGCCCAAGTGAGATCAGCAAGAGACTATTACACAGTACACTACTACTTTACTCATGGCAGTTCAAGTACATGTTAATAGAAGCCTAAGGGCTTAGCTCTGTTACTCTTAACATCAAGTAAGTACTTCATCATTCCACTACATGTTCTGGGAAAAGGCAGTTCAATTGCTCAAATTGTATTTTAAGCAACAAATAAAAAGTAAGTGCCAGGAAAAAAAAGCAGGATCTTTATCAAGAGCATAATCAATGTAACAGCAGAATCACATGGCTGGGATGAGCCTCAAAGATCATCTAATTCATCTCCCAGAAAAGTTTAATTACATCCCTGTTGTCATTGCTGACATACTCTTGCTCCAGATCTCCCATGATTTAATTCCTCAACACACTGAGGCAACCTAGAGCTCCATCAGTCCTTCAGCATCAGAATTTATCCCACTCACTCTATACCGTGAGGCTGCTCTGCTGCAATTAAAACTCCTCATTTCTCTTTCTATCCACCACGAATTTGGTAACAACTTCCTGTACTCCTCCTTGCAACCATCTTTTGTCTATTTGCAGATACGAATCTCTTCTCTACATTAAAAAGGCCAAGTTTATTCATCTTGGCCACAGGTTGTGTTTTCTAGGTGCTAGGATATTCTTGCTCTGCTTTGGACTCTCCCATTTTTTCATGAAACTCAGCATACAAAAGTGGACAACGCTCAGCATAGCAGGATTTGCGCATCCTACAAGTTATACCTCTGACAACTCATCCCAAAACAGTGTTTCCCTCATTCACAGAAGCACATGAACTGAACTACATGGTAAATAAGCCAGCAATAAAGCCCACTTCTACAGAAGTGAAAAAACCCCAAACCCAGAAAAGCAGTTTTCCTCAACCTCTGCTTCTACAGGTGGTTAACCTCTCCTAAGCACCGTACCTCCCATTGCTCAGTTGCTCTGCATTTCAAAATCCTGAAAACAGCTTCCAAAAGAAAGACCATTCTTTAAGTACACATATATTACATATAACTATATATTTAATATATATTATATAAATTAAAGAAATACACATATACACACTTCAAAAAAATTGGGAACAAAAGGCAACAGAAGGAGTTTTAGTGCTTTATGGCTGGACTCATGTACACTCCTGTCTGCTGCTGCATTGGCTGTCATGCCACTAAAACTTCCAAACAGCAAAGCCCCTTCGTGACTGAGCATGAGCCTTCTTCCTGCTGCCAGTGATCTAAGCCTCAGCCTCCTTAACACTCTGAAATTATGGATTGCCACCTCCCCAGCTGCTGTATCCACCTCACACTCTCCCTTTGCCTTCTACTGTGAGCTAATGAACTTGTAAAGAATTCTCATTATTAGTTCAATATCCCAATCTGCCCTGTAGAAACAGAATGAAACATCAAAATACACATGGAAACTTGCTGTATCTGTGTAACGTTGACTCTAGGCTCATTTTTGCAATTTATAAACAAGACAATTACTATTGTGGTAACAAAGGAAGAAAGTAGAGAGGTTGCCATCAGAGTAACAGAACACTACTCTATTTGTCATTTATTTGCCCCAGGTTAATAAAGTTACTACTGTGGTGGTGAAAACTGTCATCTGAGTTACCATACAGTACTGCAACTCAGGAATTTGCTATGAATACAGAAGAAAACCAGCCCATTTATGGCAAAAGCAAAGATAACTTCTTTTTCTCTCTTATCTTAGCTCTTTCTTTGCTTTGGGCTGGGGAATGGAGGGCAGAGAAAAATTAAATTAAATCCAGAATGGATTTTTAAACAAATTTAGCAGTGATTTTAAATTAGAAGCCATAGATTAGGCAATTAGCATCCTTGTAGCAGTGCCAGCTTACAGATATCACAAGAAAAAAGTATAATTAGACACCAATTTTTAACAAGGTGCTTTTGAGAATCAAATCATTCAAGGATACACATTAAAAAAACCCAAACCAACTGCATCCTCGCGTGGGCCTTTGTGTCTGAAATAAACACTGTTCAGACTAAAAGCATTTGAGAAGGAGAACTGCAAGTCATACAAAACATCTCCAAGGAAGGCACACTTTCATCTTAAAGCTAGGTGATTTGGCATGTTTGTGTAGCATTACTGGGCACTGCATCTGGCTGTCAAAGAGACTTAGACATTCGTCATGGCTGGTCTTACACTGGTCCCAGCCACAGGAAGCTTCAAAGCTGCCCGAAGCTTGTTTTGGTCTTCTCCAGCTGGAAGACAACAGGAACAACACTGGCAATACATCTTGCTCCCTTCTCTCCTATCCCTCTCTCCCATGCAAAAGGCTTCAAGGCTGGTATAAAAAATAAGTGTGAAAAATCCATACTCCCAATGTATGATTATCTCTTCCCACTTACTCTGTATTGCCAGAGCAATGGAAAAGAGGAGTCAAGGTAAAAGCCTGGATTGACATTCCCAGCTGTGTAATACAAATCCTTGGTTGCACTCTAAGGTGTGCTAAGATATACAAATGAAAACTTCAGCAAATTCTATACAGGCCAAAATAGGGGAGATGACTCCAGTAAATTTAGGTCAAAGCTAAAAGATACCTGGAATCCTATTTTAATACAAGATTTCTGTAAGTGGCTACAAACAGCAAAGCCACAGATTAAACCCACAGATACTTCCCCATCAAGTTCATGCTAGTTCTTTCCTGCCTTGCATATGAGAGCATTTGATCTGTTTGACCTTCTTCAATGTTAGATAATCTCAGCTGCACAAAGATATTCTCCTAAGAGCTTTAAAAATTTATAGTATCAGGTTTTGCTTATTTATGATTATTTATCCCCAAAATACATTATTCCCATGCTTATTTCAAAGACTGTAATTAAGTCTAATTAAGTCTAATTTTTACAGTTGCAATTGTCACCATTTCCTGCTCCTTTGTGCTTTTCTCTCCATCCCAGCTCCCCATTTTTGTATCTGATCCTATTGCAACCAATCCTGTGAAGGAAAACACAGTACCTCACTTGGGTGTATTACTCAGTTGAAGTTTTACTTGAGTAAAACTTTCTTGAGTGATTAGAAAACCCCGTGTCAAATAAGATTTTTTTAAAACCTCACATGAAAAGCTTATGTTTGAAAAGCTACAAACCACACCAAACAGCAGCTTACCTACAAAACAACTGCTATACACACAAACACTTGACCAAAAAGGCTTTTCCAAAGGAGCTGAGCACTTACTTCCAACAGAACAGAACTAAAACATTACAGAAACAAATGCTCCTATCAGCATTTACGTTATCTCAATCAAAATGTCCTCTATCAACATGACACCAATTCAGAACCAATGCATCATCTCTGTCATTTCCATTAATCACTAAGCAATTTGCAGTGCCAACATAATTCAACTTTTCCAACTGCCACAGAAATACCAGCAGAAACATCTGCTCCATGCCCCTTTTTTCATGTTTCCTCTCCAATGACTGTGCCCTGGCAACCTACCATTTTCACATCTTTTGCACATAAGGGATGAGCTGTGAAATTAGCAATGTGTTAGACAGGTACCCTGGAGGTTGCCGTAGCTGGCATGCACTCTTTCCCTGGGATGTGTTTCAGCAGTACACTGTAGAGTATTCATTTAGAGTACCTAGTGAGGGGATGAGAGTATGGCGAAAGGGTCAGGTTCTGTGAGAAAAGCCGATCTGCACAGCCACAGAGAAGCTCAGAGATGCAATAGCAGGGGAGAAGCCCAAACAATAACCCTGGCAGGCTGCTCCCAGATCCATCTCAGGAGCCATCAGCTCAAAGGTCCATCTGCACGAGCCCAGAGACTGGCCCAAGTCAAGGACTCCCAGGCAACAATCAACCTGCCTGCCTGCAGCTGCCCCGGCACAGCCTCAGCTCCAGTGTCCAGGCATGGAGCCCATCACTGTGGGTCACTGGGAACAGCTCTCTGATCATCTTTCAGACTAAGGGCATTGCTGCTTAGGGGTGGGACATATCACAGGATGCACACAAAACATAGCTCAGGATTACACAGGACTCATAGGACTACTAGGGGCAGAACCAAAGGCAGGGAAAGGGAGATGGTTAGGTGATTTGGAGAAGGAAAGTCTGAAAAAGAGGGGCAATTTTAATATTGGTTAGTATGCTTGCCTGGTTGCACCCGTCAGATGATCAGCACAATCTGTCCTGCTTTCTCATTAAATTCCTTTCTACATCTTTCCTGGGCAAGGGACCCTCAATCCTGTGTGTGTATGTGGGTGTAGGAACCAGCAGCTGCGGCAGACCACAGGCCAGAGGGTCCCTGTGTCCACGGTGCCAGATGCTGGAGCAAGAGCAGCTGTGTGAGTGTGTGATGGCTAGTGAATATCAAGCTGGACTAGACAGCAAGCCAGTGAAGTACCCTAGGAGCAAGCAGGGGTGAGTGGGTCTCCAAGCATCAGCTCTGGATGTGAGAACAGGGTGTCTCTAGGGGCGAGATCACAAGGGGGTCAGCTGTGGGGATCTGGAAAGTCCTGGCCAACTCTGCTTGTCCAAATAAAGGATTTACCTCCTGTAACCACTTCCCCTTTTATTTATGGTTGCAATTAACTTCTTACAGAGCCCTGAGTTTGTGGGCTGTACTCAGCTATGCTGATACTCAGCACATTGCCCTTCTCTGTGATGAGCAACATACTGCTTGACAAGTAGTTCATGTGATCAAGACCTGGATGAAGCTCCCAGCTTCTGTCCAACAGAGCTTTCTAATCTGCAGAAAGTGTTTGATGATGATCATCCAAACTGCTGCAAGAAAACAAGAACAAAGACTGGCTGAAAAGGAAAAAAATTCAGAGCAGATGATTAGAGAAGGAAAGACAAAAGGAGGAAACAAGGAAACAAACTGTCAAGGCTGACACACAACCACAAAGAAACTGAGAAACATGAAAATGGGGAAAACTGAAGTGGTTTTAAAAAGGAGAGGCATAGCTAAAAAATTCAGAAAGCCATAACAAGTCCTTGTAGCTCATTTAACCTGAGAAATGCAATGATATGTGTAATGTTCTGAGGCATTCGTGGCAAATAACATGTTATGTTTTTCTCTTTTAGAGCATCTACTACTAGATCCTTCTGAACCTAAAAGCATATTGAAAACATATATAATAAAGCAACCACAGACACAAGAGAATTTAAAGTTTTCTAAACAAGTGATTAGGGAATATTGATGTCATAAGTGAGGCAACATAAAAGCTACAGAAGGATACACGGGCTTAAAAATTTGCAAGATGAGATTCAAAGACAGGCTGTATGTTCCAGTGAAATGAATAGTGCCAGATGTACAACTAAGTACACGTTACATAGTACAGCTAAGACTCCTACTGAGAGCATGAAGAACTACAAACTACAACATGTTTAAAGACTTCTGCTAGTATCAGCACAAACATTATTTACGAAACAGTAGCATCTTCCATGTCTTTGTAAAGTTACTTAAAAGTAAACATACTTCGAGGCTTCCCAAGGCTTCAGTAAAATATTTAAGGAGTTCCAGTAACCTCTCATTACTTCTGCTAACACTTGTGCAGCCAAGATACCTATTAGCTTTGTAACCGAAGGTGAAATTTTAAAGCAACAGTAATGAAGTATGATGATACCAAACACCTACTTTCGCTAATGGACTGTGGTCCTACAACTTGGCCTGCTTTGTCTCCTGTTTAAATTACAGCATATTGGGAAGGAGAGTAAAACCTAAACCCCCACTATACTAGAACTACAGAAAAACCATCACAGCTCTTGCCTCTGAGTGAGAAGGGTCAATGTGGACAACTGATTCCTAAGAAAGGCATGCAGAGCAGCCAAAAACTGCCACTGTAAAGAAGCCTGAGTATACTGGGAAAAATATTAATCACATTTGAGAAAGGTAGTATCCATAAACAAGAACCAAAGCGTACCAAAAAAATACCATCCAGAATATATATTGTCCACAGAAGTAGTAAAAGAAGTGGAAATTACTCTCTATGCTCATTTACTGCTGGAGCCCTATATCTAACATTGTGAAGGTAAGTGCTGTCACACTAGCTATTAGGGCAAATTATAGGATACAAAGCACAAGTAGTATCTCAGAGTTTCACTCCACTTAATCAAAAAATGCCAATTTACCCCACACAAACCACCTGAAACACTGCTATAGAGCAAACAAAGCAGTAAGAAACTGAACTGCCATGTTTTGTTAGTCTTTCAATGAACTTTGGTATTTTGGCTTTCCTTATCCTTGTTTTCCATTTCCTTCCACAAGTGCAACATTTCCCATCACTTCCAGCTTGTGACAGAAAGACTCAGAGTTGCCAGTAAGGCCTGGGGTATGATCAGCCTTGAATCTCCTCAGCAGAAGTACAATGCAATAGTCTCTTCCCTTGCTTTCAGGCACAAAACAAACACATCTCCCAAAAAACCACACTTTTGCCCCTGGACAAAAACAACTGAACTACCCCAAGGAGTCAGCTTGCAATAAGTAATGGTACCCGGCAAGGGAAGACTCAGCAGGGCTCAACCCTAAAGCCCACTGCAAAAGAGAGAGCTTCACTGCTTCTCCTCCACCTCAAGAATAAGTCTGGATTGCTCTGTACCATTTTGCATTTTCAAGGCTACATTCCAGAAAAACGATGAGTGGCTCCTGCTAAAGCAAGCTTGAGAACTCAGTTCTTAGATATTTGAGTAACTGGCCACCAGTCTTACACCTGGACTATGACAAACTTGATTGCAAAGCTTTCTCCAGCAGATTATCTAGGGAAAGCATAGTCCTTATTATGCCCCTCTAGTCACAGACACAGGTAGAAGTGCAAAGGCCTCTAGAGTCTGCTTTTCACACCTGCAGTATGAGTATCTTACACATTCATACACTAAGATCACAAACCCCAACTCTATAATAAGGCAGTAACTGGAGGTGGTTAGCGGATTTGGAAGATCATCCCCACTTCCAGGGTAACAGGAAACCAAGGAACAGTCTCATCATTCTCTTTAATAGTTTGCTTTTTCAAAAGCAGTTTTTGAATTAAAATATTAACTTAACAACATTTAGCATGTTTCCAGTGTGGTTGATTATAAATATAGGTCTGATTTTACATTGATCAATTGTTCTCATTACACTTTTGGAATGAAAAGAGGTTATGGGGTGTTTTTTGTGTAAGCTTTCTTCCCATCTTTTCAAATAGCTCTTCTGCTTGCAACATTTTTCGGAAGTCTCAAAGCACTTAGAAAAAGCATCATTATTCCCATTGTATAAAGAAGTAGAAAAATACAAACGAAGAAAAACCCAACACAAGTGAGGAAGAGAAATAACTTGTCCTAAAATTACATCACTGGGGAACACTAACAAGAAGGACTGAACGTAAGTATGCTAACTTTCAATCCACAGTCCTGTCATGTTGCTCATACTGCCTTCCACAGCCAGAAAAATTCATTATAAATAGGGAATCTATCAAATCTTTCTACACTAGGTAATGTACATAGGAATGCTACAAACCCCATATATGTCTGGTTATCCATTGGTACATACTGCCTTTATAATGGCAAGCACAATTAAAAAGCAGGATGTTCCCCTATTTTGAGGTTTTAAAAATATTAAAGTTACATCTGGAGAGGTAAAGACATTTGCATTTATATCTTAAGTTTATTACTTCAGCTACTGTTGATCTTAGCATTACCTTCATTCTCTCACCTGAGCAAGCCAGAATTACAGTGCCTTCAGAACACGCTATTTATTTCTAATGGCTGTCAACAGGATTTTAATATCAACACCTCAACGCTTTTTTGCAATTAAAGTGTTTTAATAGTGAAGCAACAGGTTAGGTTGTCATAATGGAAAAGTTTAAGAATAAGCTAATTAACGTTGAAGTCTTTATATGCAGAGCCTTTTCCAGGCTCTGATTAATTCTGATTTTACAGTATACATGAGATATCTATTAGTTATCTATAAATTCTCTGTTCTTAATGACATATTCTCTTCTAACTGTCCCCTAGGAACAGTATTTGGCTGTGCATTCTGAATAACAAAAGAACACAGGTTACAGTTGCTTGCAAAAAAACTTAACTCATCTAATACCTGAGCTTTCCCAAAGTCAGACTGCAATTCAGGCATGTTCACAGAATGGTTTGGGCTGAAGGGACCTTAAAGCTCATCCAGTTCCAACCCCTTGTCATGGGCAGGGACACCTTCCACTAGAGCAGGTTGCTCCAAGCCCTATCCTGTGGGGAATGCTGCACAAGAAGCTGCACCAGCAGACCTGAACAAGAGCACGAACATCCTGACCCTCATCAGCTGCAAACCATGGGAGTCAAGAGGAGTCAAAGTTAGAACACCAAGATAATCTCCAAGAACTGTAGATACTGAAACAAAGAAGTTACTGAAGACAAAGATGTAATGTTGTACTGGGGACTTTCCCAGGAGCTAATGAAAGTCTCCAATGTGGACTGAGGAGACAAAAGAATGTGTGTTTAAGGGAAAATGGAAAGTAATAATGCAGCAGAAAGTGGTAACAGAGAAATGTGCTTATACATCTGAGAACAAATAAGTTGTTCAAGCAAAGGCACGTGAACAATAATGCGATTGGTTGAGAAAAGCGTATGATGTTGCAAAAGGTACTAAAAAGAAACTAACAGATACTAACAATTACTAACCGCTAGGCAGGAGTCTATAAATAAAACCTATAAGCTCACTCAATAAATGATTTCAGTTGCATCACAACTGAGGTCCATGCCTCAGTTGCCACACCATCCAACCTGGCCTTGAACACTGCCAGGGATTGGAATGTTGCTTGGTTATTTTAAAAGTCTTAACAAATGAAGGGACTGAAAAGGCTTTGAACTGGATCCTGACTTCATACTGTTATTGCACTGGCCCCCAAATGTATTTCCCCTGCCTAGCAGAAATTTGGCTTAAAAACTCCCTGTGCTTGATTCCAATTTAGAGCTACGTATAAACAGCCCAACTGTACAAACAGCTAAAAGATGAAGCCCAATTTCAGCCCCTGACACACTCTCTCACACATCATCTGGTAACTTCCAGATGATTTTTTAGTTTCAGCATGATTACTGCTGGTTGACTATTCATCTTCTGCTCTGCATCCTAATGCTCATTTTCTCCACTTAACCTTCACCAGATAGTACGGATGCTATCGCTCATTTTGGATCTGCAGCCCTTTTTGTCCTGAACAGAGACTCCATCCATTTACTTACAATAAAAATGCAAGTTACTTCCAATTTATTACCCATTCTACATTTCCTAAACACCTGGTGCAGGGCAGTTCTCAGCTCCGCACATAATAAATTAGTAGCAGCTGAAGTAACTATAGCTCATGGCACTGAAACTAAGAACACATCGATTTTTAAATATATAAATATTAGAATACAGAACCAAAGAAACTGCAGCATCCCCAAACTGGAGGAAAAACATTAAGAGTACAAAGCTTTTCTTTCCCCAGCTTTACAGGAACAGCTAAAAAAATGCAGCAATTTGGGGCTTATAGGTTACAGATGAAAATTACATGAAGATTTCAGACTAAACCAAACAGCTTCACCCTCATTTTAAAATCACATTCTAATAAAGAAGAGGTAATTTAATAATAGTCTGCAACCTTTAGAAAGGAAATACATTATGTTTAAATCCTTTGAAAACACGTAATAAATAATAGAGGATGAATCCAAAAAGACTATTATAAATTATGATGACATTTCCTTTGAAAACCATTACTGGAAAGGAGATTAGCCTCTTTAGGGAGCCAGCATATACTGATTGCATGATCCTTTTAATACACTTCTGTAAACAAAAGTAGTTTCTTTATAAACAGGCTTTGAGAATCTCTATTCTAAACAGCAAAGAGACAAATATCCCAGAAATGAGCTTCTGCAAAGCATATATCAAATGTGAACATTTGATTAGTTCAGATACAGAGTGTGGGAAAGAAGGAGAAGAATAAATTGATACTGACATCACCGGGTGAAATCAGTCAGTTGTTGGAAGTGCTTCTTCAGAGGATGCTGATACAAGAGCAGACAAAAGCCTCTTTCTAGACACCTCAGAAATTCTAACTCACTCTTTTCCTCCCTTTTTCTCTACCATCAGCATTACTCAGACACACATCCATGCTGTAGAGCTTGAATACAGTATTATTCACCTCCTGGAACCTACCTGACTTTACTCAGGTCACAGAGTCTTAAAGCAGCAGTCCTCAAAGAGCAATTCAAAACCTCACAGCCTCCATCAGCGACACTCAAGCATCAACTCACAAAAGGATGATGTGGCAGGGTGAGAAACTGTACTCCTTTTCTTCCAGCCTTATTTTACTCTCTTTTCTTCTTTTTCTAGTACAAAACTTTGTAGTAACAGTGCTAAAAGAACTGATCACCATTTTCTCATCACTTCCCCCTGCCCCAATATTAAGATTTATAAATACTTTCCCCAGCACTCCTCAAACACAGCTCTTACTATTTCTCTAAACTCACCTCACTGCAAGCCTCCTCATGCTCTTTAGTACATCCCATAGCAGCTGTCCTCCATCAACCCAAAAGAGTCCAAGCTCTGCACCTCCCTGTAGCGCTTCTCATCCCCATTAGTGTATTCCATACCAGCTGTCCTCCATCAGCCCAAATGAGCCAAATCATCTCCAACACTTGAGGGTGGGAGGAATGAAAGCAACTCAAATTTTACCCTACTGAAAGCTCCTCTTTCATATTTTCAAAACTCAACAACTTATGTTTCCAGCATTATTTCTCATTCCACCTTTCATATAATTCAAATAACCTGTCTTCCATCAACAAAACTGATGGGCATTGGAAAGCCCCCCCGCATGCCTTAAAATGACAGCTTTCCACTACAGAGACCCAGCCAAGCATGTTCAGATGTTGCCCAATGTACTAATGCAAATTTCCAATTTGCTACTGGGAACTCAATGAAAGCTCTGGCAGTCTTGGGTAAATCAGTCAATTATAGGGGCTGCTTAACCTGTGCTTAGTCCCACTGATGCTTGCATGTGTATGGGTCCCCTCCTGTACCAATCACGAATCTGCAGAAGGCCCAACTCTGGGAGGCAGGATTTGTTCATGCAAGATGCTGCTGACTAAAACATCACGTTTCACTGGCAAACACTGAGAAATGTCAAGGTGATAGTTTGTCACAGCCCTGTACACAAATCCCCACGGGACAACTGAAGGGAAGACAGTCTTGTGCCAAGTCTTCTCAAAATCTAGGACATTTCTGGCTAGGCTGTGTCTCCCAATTAAGTGTATTAAAAGGCAGTGTATCTTCCTGTCTTTTGAACAGGACATTCTTTCACGAGAATGCCTTATGTAATACAGTTTGTGAGCACAAAAAGCATTTATGATTCTTCCATATCTTCACAACAGAGAAAACAATGTAAGAAATACGCTTATATGCTTCAGGTCAGAAAGACTGTGTAGAAAGGATTTGGTGAACACAAGGACAACACAGTATTTCAATGCTAAAGAAAGGAATTGTTTTGGATTTAAGGGTTGAATAAGCTGGGAACACAGTACCAAACCCACTCAGATATGATGTGCCCATCAACTTAGCTCAAATTATCCAAGTTAGTATAATGAATTCATTACCTATTCAAAAAACCTAGCATTTGCCTCTCTCCCCCACCCATCTTTTAATAACTGAGAACTGAATTAAAAAAAAATAAGCATCTTTTAATTATGAGTACCTGTTGCATAGCCCTGTGATACTGGGCATTTACCCCTTCAGCTATATTAAATCATCATTATTTAATCACATTAGAAGTCCCTATATTATTTCTGATCACTTGGTATGACAGAAATGCTAAATCTTTCCTAAATCTTGTATTACATATTTTACACAAGAAATCAAACCTTGATTTTAAGATCAGAAATTTGTTTGAAAATGTAGTTAACATTTGACAGGGAAAAAGAAACTTACAAAGATTTTTAAAACCTAAGGTACTCTTTGAGCATTCAAAGTCTGAAAGCAATGAATAGTAAAACCATTAACAGTTATGAACAGATGCACAAGTCAGAAGCATAGATGTATCTAGTTAGAAAGAATTTTCTAAGGTATCAGATCTGTGACCCTCTCTGTCACTCTCTGACAGAAGCTTTTTCCCACAGAGTTTGTACATGAAATGCCAATTTATAAGGTTCACTTGTTATCTTATCGTCATCCAAGTGACAAGAAGAGAGAACTAAAAAAAGAAAAAGGGAAGCAACGGGTCTTAATTTACTGATTGAAAATAGATTTTAATTGGTGTTTTTAATAGAGATCTGATTTTCCTTACAAAGCTAACAAGGCTCAGTGCTGACAGGACTCGGTGTTATTAGCCTGGTTGTAATAAAACCGCCACAGAAGTTAATGAGAGTTAAGAAATAACAAGAGTAGAGCTGAAGGCCTGTTTTTGTGGTGAGTTGCAGAGTCATTTCTCATCCAAGTTACCGGTTCAAAAAGTCTCATCTGGTTGAGGTCAAAAGCCATTCCTCATCATGGACTGTTTAGTGAGATACACAAGATGTGTTATGTTTCAGTCTACACTTTAAATAGGAGGGATGCCTACTCTCAAAAGCAAAGACCCCTGTTAGTATCGCTGGTTTTAAATAAACTGCAGAGAGGACAACGGCAGTGGAGAAGTCAGGAATTGCACTGACATGGAGGCTCATCTGAGACACACTGAGGTGTGGCTGCTCATGCTGCCAGTGGCAATATGATCTTCCTAGGACTGGTGACAAGACACTGTGTTCTATGACCATACCTGGAGATCTACTCTGCGGTCTCATAGACCAACAGATCCAACTTGCTCTGAAAATGTTGTGCGCACAGGAACACGCTTAAGAGTGAAGTGAGTTTTCTGCAAAGGAAACAAGCAAGTAACAGGAGAATCTCAGGACAGTTTGTTTCTTATTAAGCATTAAAAGTGGCAAGCAATGTAGATGTGCACACAAACGCAATGTGGGTATGCTCTGAGCTGACAGTAGAAGTTAACACCATTTGATCTTCAAACCTTTCCTTGTAAGACCGTAACACTTGTCTAGCACAGCATAACTCACTGCAGCATCCAGGAACACTGTGCAGAGGAAGCAAAGCTAGCATCTTCTGTGCATTTTTAAACAGTTATCTGTAATACATTGCTCCCTTCACTTCTCTGGAATCTAAGCAGAATAATAAGTTAAAAGAGAAAAGAAAACATAAAAGAGACAAATCTTTGGACAGTTGTACATGTATTGCGCCTCTTTAGGAAGCAGCAGGAGCTGTTACACTATGCTGCTCTCCCCAGGCTGGGCCAGGACAGGGCTGAAAGCCCAGGAGACCATCAGGCAAGGTGCAGGGAACATTCAGGAAGCCCAGCCAGGACAGCAGGAGACAGGGTTGAGCACAAGCCTGCCCACAGGACAACCAAGGGCAGGACAATGAGCCCTCCAAAGCCATGGGCAGATGGAGTGGGGAGTGCACCTAGTGTAGTATACTGATGAAAAATACCTTGATGTGTTAAATGTTTCCTTATAGAGAGGTTTTGCCAGTTCTGCTGCACTGGAAGATATGGGGGGAATTACTCTCTGTTACCTTATTTTTTGGATAGGAGGGGAGGGGATAGGTATTCTGGCTACCAGGGAAAAGAAATCAGCATCCCCACCTTTGTTACCCAACTCTAGATGCATTCAAGTACCTTAACGTCTTTTTTACATGGTGTGGCTCTGAACCACACACACAACTCAATATGAGGCTGCACCAACATTAAACACAGTGGGATAATCACCTCTTTGACTGCCTGGTTATGCTGTCTGATGCACAACAGGATGCTGTTTGCCCTCTTGGCTGCCAGGGCACACAAGTTCAGCCAGTTCTTCACCCAGTGCACCATCTACCTGCTCATCATAAAGTTGGACAACTTGTCCAGAAGGATGCTGTGAGGGACAGTACCAAAGGCCCCTAAGATCCAGAAATACTGACTGCTTTCCCTTTATCTGCCAGACAAGTGACTTCATTGTAGGAGGATATTCAATTAGACAGGACTTTCCCTTTGTGTTGACTGTGCCTGATGGCTGCATTGTCCTTTAAACGCCTTTCAATGGGACCCAGTGCAATACACACCACTTTCATCCTGTCAGATGGTAGAAAGTTTAGAGGGGTTTTTCTGTGTTTTGTCAGTAATGAGACTCCCCTTTCAGATCTCCCAGAGAAGATGGTGACTCTCCTGCTGCCTGGAGGCACTCTGGCTGCCTGTACATTCTCCTGAGAATAATTAGCGCATTTCTGTGACCACAGTTATATAACCTGATTTGTGAGAATCTTACTCTCAGCAGCCAGTCCGGCTTGTTTCTCTCAGATCAGACTGAACAAGGAAGACAGCCTACAACACTGTGTATTTTTAATTGCAGCAGACACAGGTTTCATAAAAGTACTTTCCTATTCACACTTTCCCCTTCCCTCTGTTCAACTGTAAGAAAGGAAGAAGCTTCCATACACATAGTCTATCAATTGTTAAAAGAACTTTTTTTCCTGATCAAATAATGCACTAATATGCTTGTGGAATTGCAAGGCCTTTGCCTTTTCTAACCAATCCGGTTTAGATCACAAAGAATAATCATGTTGTTGTCACAACAGTCTGCACTGAAGTGCTGCTTTGAAGTACTTTGCTTGTTTGGGATGACTGTACATCTGGACAGTTTCTTTTCTTTTTTCCCCTAAAGTTCAAAGCATATTTTTGCCAAATTATGTATTTTCCTTCTTGCTGTGGAACTATCTCTCAAATTGCTGACAAGAAAATATCCCTGCCATGCCCCCCTTTCCTATCTAGACTCTAAATGTGGAAAGTCCAGTGTTCCAGATGTTTCCTTATTTATGGAAATACAGGAAAATCAGTTATTACAAACTGACGGAGGTCTTGCTGAAGATCACAGCCTATGCAGATTAGATTTGGTTTTCTGATTACTGATTTTTTTTACAATAATCAGGAATGTAAACTACCACAGCTTCTACAAAGTATGTAACACAGATGTTTCTTATTCAAAGTGTGTTTCTAGATACTACTAAACTCATTATTAAAGCATTATTTCATTTTAGGGAGAAGGTCAATATTCCTGGAAAAACCTGTCAATGTCCATTAGACTGCCAGTGACACTTCATGTATGCATCATTTCAAGAGAAGATTAGTGCTTAATTCCTTACTAACATTGAATCAAGTTCCTTAATACAGGTTAACATTTATTCACAACAAGCTATGATGAGACAAAGCCAGAGGATTCAGAGGTCCAGGTCCATTATATGGAAACTAAAAATCATTACTTCATTTCAAATATGCATTTTGAAAAACCCTACAGCATGTCGCCCATCTAAAAACTTATAAACTGTGTATGTTCGTTCTCAACAGAGTTGAGGAAAATGAGCTCTTATTCGTGAAGGCTCTGGAACCATTTACCAATAGATTCTGGAAAAATATTGCTCCTAAGAACTCTGCACATCAGGTCAGCCTTTGGTAGGCTGTAAAGTTTAGGTAGTCAGGCATTAAAATATAGCTGATACAATAAAGCAGGTAAGGATGATAATTACTCTTAACTATAACCCTAATAATTTTTAAACTAATTTTGTAACTGATGCAGTGCTGTAAATCATTATTTTTAAGTAAATATATTTATTTATCTTTTAGTCTTGTCTAATGATAACATTGATGTTCTAGTCTGATGTTTACCAGGCCACAGCATTCTCCTGGGCACTGAGGATCTGTTCACCACAAGAAATCTTGCAGATTTCTAGGGTATTTACCACGCAATAGAACTACAACTTCCCACTATTTTTGGTTAATTTACCATTAAGGTCAGGAACCCAGTTGTAGCTGGATGATACAAATGATTGTGGAGTAGAGACATCTTTTTCTGTGAATGGCAGCTTAAGCCTCTGACAAGTAACCACATAGCGGACACAAAACTTGGAGATTCTGGTGTGTATTTGAAAGATGGAAAGTGCTCCTGTAACAGTGTCCTATTCTGAAAAGCAAATTATTTCATGATGTGAAAATGGCAAATGTGCATCACTGATGTACACAATTGGAGAAATAATAAGAATTAAATGTATTATTTCAGATTTATTTATTTTAATGTTTGTCTCCGAATTTCAACTTCAAAGGAACCTAAAACTGCAACTGGAAATTCAGTCAAGGCTGCAAAGCCCTGCCTTGTTTCAGGTGAAAAGCTTAGAGAAGTGTTGGATTCTCTGGCCAAAGCAAATCAATTTACTGACAGTCTCCCCCACGCACTTCAGTAAAACCGAATTATCTTGTTCTTTTAAGTTCAGCAAAATTCAAACTCATTAAAACTCATCTACAGTTGCAATCCCCACTAATGTAGTCTTGACTCCAACCTCTTTGAGAAATGCTGTTATATCTACTGCACAAATATACATTGAGAAAAAAAAGTATCTTAATGTAGAGTGTAATACCATTTGTTTTGTAAAATAATCTTATATGTAAGTAAAGTGGTACTGAACGAGTGCTATCTATACTTAAACACTTGCCTGTCCCATAGAATCATGACATCTGCTACATTCCATAAAACCCACAACACTCTTTAAAAATGTTTTCAGTTATTCATATACGACACACCAGCGATCACTCCAACTTCTCTCGTTCCTCCGCATCTCTTCTGTTCTGCTACCACCACAAACATCAGAACTCAAAAGCAGAAGGCAGCACACCAAGCATGTCTGAGTATACATGGACACTGCACAAGTAGGAGAGGACAGATAGGGCAGATACCTTTGTAGTAGAGCTGAGACCGCCAACCTCAGGAAAGTGTAACTACAACCTTTGGCAAGCTTCAACAAAACCCCTCATTATTTGCAGCTATACCTAATACTAGAACATATTCATGTAAATACTGATAGCTATTGGCTGCTCAATAAAGGCAAAGTTCAGGTGGTCAGGTGTAATTTTGTTTTTCACCCACTTTTGTGCCATTAAACTCTATACCCTAGGAAAGGCTCAAGACTTCCCATATTCTGACAGGATTATGTATCAAGTGAGTAACTTTCTGCTCACCCTTGTTTTGTAAGAAAGATTTCCAAAAGTATATGAACATACATGCTAGAAACTAAAGTTGTGTTCTTTAAACACAAAAATGAAACAAAAGCTCGGCTGTCTGAGTTAGAAACTTTTCTTGAATTAAAAAAGTCAAGGCTCTTGAACAGTGTGTCTACAAACGACCTGGACATCTGTAATCCCATACACTTTATCCATTCCATAGCTAAAGACAGGACAATATACTCCAAATCCCTCTTTTGATACTGCAGCCCAGCAGTGCCTCTTGCTTGCATTATTGCATTATTTTATCCATGAAAGGCAGGTGAAAATCCTATTAAGAGAAATGTTCACTGCTCCTTGGATTATTATTTCTTTCCTTTGTAATAAATGTGATTTCAGAAAAGTGATGCCATCCATTTGGCCTTGCTACTTCACAAGAAGAAAGCTAAACTATGTTAGGTTATGCCTTAAAAGCTCATCTGCACACCCACAGAGGAGCACAGACAGGAGCCCAAATAATACCCAGCTTGGCCATTCAGTGTTTCAGTGTTCCTGGAGGCTTCCAGATGCCTTCAGGCATCAGCAGCTCTGGAGGCGGGGATTCAGGGCCAGCCACTGGGTTGACTGAATGCTGAGCTGGGCAGCCGGAAGGATCCACTGTGTGTTGCTACGGATGTTCAATTCACCATCCTCACTAGCGCACATGTATCCTGCTCTGCCACAAAGGTGAGCAGGATGAGGCCACTGGTGCTGTGTTCACATTCATGCTCTATGATCTGTATGCCAGCCATGTACATACGGTGTGTGTGGGCTCTGTGGGCGCATGCCCACACGGAATACATTTACAGCCTTGCTACTGCTTGGACCTGGGGGAAGGCAGACGCAGCATGCTACCCTCTGCAGCATCTTCACCTCTGGCAGGCTGCTGGATCCAACGTGATACAGTTTTCCCTAAGAAATAATATGTCTTTCCACAGGCTCACTAGCTAAAATGTACTTATAACAGAGCTTCCATCCACGCATTCCTGCAGTTAAACATCTTAACATGCATAGGAATCATCTTTTCCAACTGGCTGTAACAGATCAGCCAAAGCTTTAAAATATTATACTATATGCATTATATTCATATTCATATGTATATTTGTATTAGACATACGAAATTTTTTTCTTCGTTTCACTGAAATACTCCCTCATCGTAAATTCTGTTTCCTTTCCCAAGATGAGGTGCAACCACAGCATCACTATGCACATTCACGCTTGGTGGAAAAAGGGCTGCCCATGAAATTCCTTCTCCAAGCATTGGTACATAAATCTCTCTTTTTAATAAACATTCATTTGCCTTTTAACTCTTTCAGTTTTACCAGTTCAGTAGCTATGGATAACTTTGCTATTCGATACATATATATATTCATAGTTACTATATAGAATATATTCCCTCTTACTTTTTTGTTGAAATGCAGACAACTGAATTGGCAACATTTTCTCAGTGGTTTGGGGTTTTTTTGGTTAAAAATGAATTAATTCTGCAATTATCTTTGTAAAATTTTACACAGCCATAGTTAAGTTGAACAGTAAAGTCACAAAAATCTGTATTTCTGTAAATCCTTGCTTCAATTTTAACTTTTCATCTGTTCAGAAGCATGTCTATTCTCTCCTCAATATTTAGAGGTTGTTTGCTATGGAAAAGAAGAGACACAACTAAGGACTGGATATGTTTTACGTATCTTCTACTTGTTTTAGAATACACTTCATAGTTGAAAATCCCACTTCTAGCATACACGAGAAGGAACAGAAGACATGCCACTGACTCGGCATACATTGTTCAGAACCTATAAAAAGAGCAACTGTACCTTTCTCTTTTCTTTCTGTGCTTTAACAGTGTAGAGCACGTGAAGCTCATAGGAAATATTCTTATTTGAGAAAATCATATTGACAGAGTAAATAATCTCATTTCAGAATGGCCCTAAATCAGTATATGAACACTCTCTGGGAAGAGCAACCTGAATCAGTGTCTCTCTACCAAGGGTCAGGAGCTCTCCACAGCAGCTTAGTGCAGATTCACTGTGTCCATTTAAACTCTAGTGTGTAACTACTAGGAATGTGTTTCTGAGAGAGAACGTGTAACTAAGACAGCTGTACTGCTCTAGTCCCTTGCAATGGTGCAGCACGGTGCTATGTAAATACATCCCCATGTAGATACGGTGGAGTATGAATAAACCAACACCTCCTTTCAGAAAAGGTTTAGGATATATATATAACCAGAGGAAGACTTTGACTTTTCATCTCAACCAGAAGACACCAGTGTCTTTCCTACTCCACTGTAATTTCAGCCCCCCAGGATGGCTTACAGTTATGACAAGTGGCACCGCTGTATCCAGTTCCATCGCAAGTACACTTGAAGCTGTCCCACGTCTGGGTGCATTTGCCACCATGTTCACAGTGATTGGGCACACACCTGTCAGGACAAGATGCAAAGACAGAAAGAAAAAAACTAAATGAGCACCAAGATTTACTCACAGGTACATTGTGAGCTGCCTGAGCAGTGTATCATGTCCTTGCCTGGCAATTAATCCTTGTCATTTCAGGAAGGTTAACAGAATTTATACCTGAACACACAACTGCACAAAAGGTGATTCATCCAGGCCTTGCTGCAGCCCTTTTACAAACAGTAAAAAAGCACAATCAAGGTGGAATACATTCACCCATCAAAAATTAGGGTTCTAAAGTACGTTTGACTGGTATTTAGTCGTCAACACAAAATGAACATCCCAAGGCACACCTCCTGCTGTGCAGGCAGTGTCATGCCTCAAGGACTGCAGTCCCACAAGTGACTCAAAGATAAAGCCAGAATGCGAGTGAGTTGCTGTTCATCTCCTTGTTGCCAGCAATGGAAAAAAGTGGAAGCAGACTGCCTGCTGGCTAGGATGGAAATTACTAATGCTGTATTATTAAAACAACTGGCTTCCGTATAGAAGCTGTACATGTTTCTTCTTCATACAGATTTGCAGCAAGGGTTGCTCACCTTTGTGCCACCACCTGCTTTGCTGTTGCTGGAGAGTGTAAGGAATGCGAAATAAAAAGTGGAACTGCAAACCCCAAAGTCATAGCAGAACATATTGTTTGAAATATTATCTAAATGTGATTTCAAAGATTTGAGTTTGTCCAGTTTCTTTCCAATCAAAGACAGTGGAAAATGAGAATTGCCATGTTCTCTCACCTTTGAAACTATTAAATTTCTTTCCTTTGACAGGGCTTTGAAATAATTATTTCAAAGTATCTTTTTTTTTTTCTTATTAAATTCATTACAGTCAGACTCAGTACAGGCTCTGCATTTTTGATCAAGAACTAAAGGAGTTTTTCTTTCATGTTAAGTTGGCCCAATCTAATTTATGAACTACACTTTTTTATTATGATATTAAAAATGAAAATTAGGAGACCTCTTATTAGACAAATAAAAATATTTTCATAAACACACTTTAAATTAAGTATCCTTATCTCCATGATAAATCTTAAGTTCATCATATTCCTGAGGTAGTTAACAAAACTGTATTAAATAACACCTAAGGACAGCTTGCCTCTGTAGCAGGCTATTGAAACTGAAAATATGTGGGTGCACCCCCTATATGACTTCTATATCCTCATGCTCCAGCTTGACAGCATTGGCATACATGACTCAGCTACCAAGAATAACATGACATGGTATGTATTAAAGATGAAAAACAAGAGCAACAGAATGGTACATTTCTAAACATCCAAATGATTAACAATTGATATGATGAATCCATAGCTGGTGAGTACAAGGGTAGGGAAAGCAGAGAGCAGTCACACTTCAAATATAATCTCATAAAAGTAACTTTTATTGAAGGCTATAAACATCCACAGAAGTTCCAAAATCTGAATATGGTTTGTACTTTTTTCCAGCCTTTCAAAATTACTGCTTCTCACATATTTTCTTCTTCATTTACATTTGAACATACATTACTTTAAAAGTATTTTTCCCATGACCAAACTAACCATTTTCTATGTGCATTTCACCAGCTATTTATATGAAGTTTCACATATAATGCTAGCAACTACTTTCACATTTTACTGCAGTATAACTTATTTTTATTGCAACATAACTAGTAAAGATACTTCATTATTGACTATATAACTGAGGTAAACAACTTAATCTAGGGAAATATGAAAACCAGATATTTATCTGTATCATTTAATGGAGCATATTAAGTCATAAAACCAGAGATATTCAGCAAACTCCTTGATGTTAATTTTATACTTCTAGTATGATGGCTGGACCAGCCTTGTCTGCATCTGGAAACTTCCCCTTTACTCATCTTTTTTCTAAATATGATGCATTTAGAATCAGGGAGTGAAGAGTATCTTAATATTAGCGCTAACTGGAGTTTAAATAAGACTACAGAATCATTTCCTTATGTCCTCCCTCCACTTTCAATTTTCTGTTAGTTTATTTTCTCAGCTAGAATAAGATTTATTCTCTATTAAATCCATTACAAAACCTCTTTAACATCATCTGCTGCTCATCTGTCCACCTTTTGCACAATACATTAACTAGCTTTCCCAGACAAGTTGTGCCCAAGGTGCATAGCAATTGACTACAATTCTCAGGTTTAGAGTTCATTTGAGCAGGAAGACTGAAAGTTATTCTGTGCAGGAAGCCAAATGTCCATAGGGTGACACACAGACTTTAAGTCACTCAGGACTGAAGAACCATCACAAATTTCACTATTCTCCACTGTGTAACACAGACCTTTCCCTTTTTCCCCACTTTTCCCTTTCCTTTACTGCTTTCCTTCACTGCTTTCCTTCATGTTTCCCATCTCTAGCATAAGTGCAAGATACAGCTGGTGCACAGATATAACCTAAATATAAACTAACTCTCTGTAGATATAAATTAGAAACAACCAAGCCAAGAAACACCACCGAATATTCACCTCGGAAGTCAAAAGGAAGGAATGAACTACACAGATGAGAAATCTGACACGTATTGCCCACTAATATACTGAAAAGAGCTCAGATGCTGCACTGATAATGATAGCATGAGAATTTCTGTAGAGCAGAAAAAAATGTTAAAGGCTTTCTGCAATGGAAAATAAGCTGGGCTGAGTTATTCTTAACGTGAAATTCAATCTTTTCCATAATCAAATCCTTATCTAATCTTGCTCTTGCTCACACTTCACCTCTCATTTTTCTCCCAAACTGATTCTGTTCTGCTTTTTTGTCCATTGCCCTGCCTCAGAACTAACCATCATCAGTTTGTTTTGAATGGTCTTACAGTATTTTTCCATTAGTTGCCCTTTTTATTGCCTCCAAACATACCTTTTATCACTATTTCTTTCAAAGAGCCTTCAACATGCACAATGTTCTTGCTGAGTCCTGTCACTATCCACTTTCATTCACACCCCACAAAATCAATTAAAACATGTTTAAAATTTAACATTTTTTTACTGTACAGGGTTACCAGACTGCTCAAGATTTGGTCTATAAAACAGCATAGCAGGACAATAATTTGTAAGAGCAATAAATACAGCTTTCAGCTGGTAGTCTGAATCACTGAATATATGTAGCTTACTTAAAAGACCTACTGTAAACTAGGAACAAAATCACAAAAATAGTCTAAACATATGCATCTGTTTGCAATGATATTGCTCTTTAATGAGCAACAGAATGCATTCTACTCATCATGGTAACAGTAGTAGTGAACAACAAAATAATCCAATTGAGGACATGTTGCTAAAGCAGAGTCCTGGTGTAGCAACATCAGATTACAATTACCCATTCCACAGAGAGACTGTGATTTTCAGTGTCCTAAATAAAAGTAAAAACAGCTGATCTGGCCTTTAAGTTTCTTTCTTATTTCTTACAGTATAAGTGTTTGAAGTGACTTTGAGATTTTCAGCAACAGAACTGTACGTCAACACAAAGGACAGATGGGAGGGGCTGTAAAAGTAATTCAGATTCACAATAATTCCCAACTGGTGTCATTTGCTGCTAACTTCTAACCTAACTGTGCACAGATTAACAATGGCAGAACTAAAGGATCTTTCCTGAACTAAGAAGGACCCAGCCTTTCAATACAAGGTCTTCACATTTTTTTGGTGGACATTATCAAACTCACTCTGTCATGAGATCAAATCAAAATGCTCGGCACTTTTAAAGACTGTGATTTACAAAGAGCAAATCAATATTAAAGTATGCAGTGACATCTGGCTAAGCAAAGCTCCTTAAGGGCATACTCCTAGAAAAGGCAGCCAAACAGTTTTTCAGTGTTATCTTCGGAACAATAAGGTGCTATTCTAAGGTGCTTGCATTAGAACCATTAATGAAGGACTAATGCAGAAAGAAAAACACTGCAGCAGTTAACTCATTTGGATTAAGTGACCCTCTTGGATTTATGCAGTTTTTATTTTGTATACGACAATGTAGCGATTAATTTTTCCTATCTGCCACTTTTAATTTTCAGAGTACTTCACAAACTAGCTCTTTAAAATGAAATTATGCTGGTTCTACTTTAGCAACTGCAGGAGCTGGACAACCGATTTTTCTGCATTTGTCATAGAAAATCTCCTGAACCTATTACACATAACCTACATCTATGGTGGTTGATGGCTGAACATCTACTTCCATCCAACACTAACTGTTGCTACTTCTGCTGCAGCAAAGCAGGGGAGGATCAATCTACTGGAGCAGCTAACAAGAGGGAAGTTCCCAGCCATGGTACCACTTTTGTCAGTTCCTAGCAATTGCTTCATGTTAGCAGGAGACCAGCTCCATGTGAAACAGTGGCAAGAGGCAATGGTGCAGGACTTGTTTATCCATACTTTGTATCTTCTGGGGTGGGGCAGTGGAAAACAAGAAGATTAACTAGGTGGAAATGGTCCATGGGCTACATCCAAGTCCCCAAGCTGCAAATGGACTATGCTGTGACAATCTTACAGGGGCAGAAGATAACCCCACAAATTCATAAATAAGCAAATCAGGCTGGATTAAAAAGACAGTTTCCATTGCACAATGTTTTAGTCAGCAAACTGGGCCAGGTGGTCAGCTGGTGTAAATGAGAATATCTGCATACATCTAAATACTATCTTAAGTCTGTTAAATGTGTCAAACCAAAAGGAAGAATAAACTGTTACAAAACACCAGCTACTAAATATGATCTACCTCTAGTGGAGTTTTAACTTTTTTCATTACCCTGTGAAGAGCTTTGCCTGATTAGTAACCAGGTTAAGGCTTTCTAGAGCAGCTGAGATCTAACCTGTGTCACTTCTGGTTTTTTGAACTGGGGTATTTGATTCATTATTTAGACAAACGTGTAGAAGAAATGGCAGTTAGCCTCTGACCTAACTGTGCCAACGTGGCACAGTTCAGCCCTCTTGGGGATATGAGAAGATGTGTTAAGCACTGAGAATCATCAGAAGAATCTCATGGTTTTTACTCACTAGGTTACTGAAAAAGACCCTTTAAATCTTTTCAAGTATTGGATTAATTTTGTATTCATGTAATCACCCCACTTTTGCTATTTCAACAAGTCAAGAAAGAACATACTGGCTGGGCCTGAGAGTAAACCATAAAATTGGTTCTTAGGTGACTCGTTAATTATTTATTATTTCCACATTTTACAGCTTGAATTAAATACATCTCCTGAGATTTTAGGGAATCAGCTTCACTTTATAATCCACACTGGACATTTGGAGGAAGTTTCTCTTGTTCTTTAGAAGATTATAATTATCAGAGGACATAGAGCAGTGAGTAGCCTATGTAATACAGAAGAGTGACTACTATATTCCCCTCTAATAAATATGAGGGATCACACATTGAATCACCAGGCAAAAGAGAATTTCATAGAGTTTTGTTTTAAATGAGTTTACTCCTAAATTTATCTTTGGGGAAATAAAGAAACTGACCATAAGAAATCTTTATGTTTCTTCCCATAATGTAAAGAATTATTCAGCAATAAAGATGATTACACAACTGATGGATGATTTTGTATCATGTACAGCTCTTTGCTATGACAATCCTCCACTCCTTGGTGTACACCAGAACAGATCTTACCTTTTGCATTACTTGTTTTGTCCCCAATATCTTAATCAGGGACAACAGTTATCTCATGTTGATCTTCAAACAGGTGATAAAAATCCTGATGCATCAAAAGCACAACCTATTAAATACGTCTTGCTTTGCAAATTTATAGTATATGAATCACCTTGATGGTCATGGAGCTATAAGATGCCATCAATCAGCTACACAGTTTTGGCTCAGCATCCTGTTTTCCTAGTGTGGCTATGACAGAATGAGATGGAGCTGTATTTCATAACTGGTAGGTCGAGTTCAATATACTGAAAGTCAATATCCCAACTGCGGTTTAAAGGAAACTTGGGGAAAACATGGTTTAGCACTACTAAAGTGATGCTGATCCTGTAACGTGATGATTGCCTGAATGATTTTATTTTAAAATACTACAACATGGTGGTATTCCTAAAAACCTCACAACAGCAACTGATCCTCTACTTGTCTGGCATGAATGACTTGGGATTCACCTAAACCACCATTCTTTTTTATTTTCAGTCTTTACCATCATCTGGTCACTTTCTTCACTGACGTAGACACAATCTGGACCCTTCCGTAAAAAATAAGTTACCCTGCAAGCACTGACTTGGAGGCTAAGCTAGGATAAGTCCTAATGTCTTGACAGAAACTGTGGATCTTGAATTAACATTTACATTATCAATTGTTAATTCCAGAGGATTGTTCCAGTAGCCATATGATTGGGAAGAATCTGCTCTGTAAGCACTGTAGAAAACACTTTCTGCCTGAACAGTGAAAGTTTTTCCTCTTCAAAACAAAAACATAGTCTTGGCAGTAAAGCAAAACACATATTCTATGCAATGAAACAAATGTGAAATAGAAGTTGATGTTTCTGAGACATTTATCAATGACAACTGGTATAAATGCCAGTGTCATTATCAAATACCTAACAGAACACTTTAAGTAAAGGATGCTAATTTCTCCTGCCTTTGAGAGAAATGCAAAAATTTCTTATTTTGGGCAGAGCAAAAATAAACCTAGCAAGACTTCTAATTATCCCACTGCACCACAGATGAACAGCTGAGTCAGCATGCTGCCTTTGCTATGTATCCTCACAGACTCTTACCTTGCTAAATACTGGCAAGGACATACAGATTAGGTTCTCTGAGTAATGAATTGAAATTTAACTTGGATCAACCATGAATGAATCAGATGTAGATGGCATTCACACTTGGTTTATTTATTTCGCATGGAACACTCCCCCTTAGCTGACCCATACAACTACAAACCTTAATGATGTGCGTTCAGCATTCATTAGAGGCAATGTGATGTAAAGGCATATGTAACCCTTTCCACTTCCTCTGTTCACATTTCTCATCTTCTTAGTTTGCAAGATATTTGGATCAGAAAGAGGATTTTAATTGATATTTGCACAGGATGTTATCACAATGGTATTTTCTCCTCTTTATCACTCCAGTCATCGGGAATAATAATGGTAATAAACAATAACACAGAAATGAGTTACCTTTTTACACTACACTATTCTCTTCCAGATCATCATGGAGAATATTTATCACTTGCTAAAATCTACACAATCTGCTTTTTCTTCCTTACTGTGACGATTCTGCCATATACCACAAACAGCAGTATCCTTACCTAAAATATCATGTATACAATATGAAGCATATAGGTTCACCTGACTTACCGCCCTGTCCTTTGTGTGTCCTTAGTGCACAGTGTTTTATTCTTCTATAGAAGTCCTAAAACATTTTTATAAATCGCAATATAATAAGCTTTGTACTCTAAAGGCATCAAAAGCAAAGATGAGCCAATGAATTCACAGTTCTGCTGCAGTGCAGTCACAGCTCTGTGATAAATATACAATGCCGTACTCACAACCTATTACTCAATTCATTTTCAATTTGCTGAAAACAGATATGTACAGTAAGTAATAAACAATTCATCTATTAGCTAGAACTTGTGCAATGAACTGTTTTGAAGCCAGAAGGCTCACTGTTGAAGTCATAAACAGCTGTGAGTACACAACTCATGTATGTGCACGCATATTCACACAGCTACATCCAACATGCATAAACATATACACGTTTTTTCCATGAATAATGCCAATTTCAAGCTGCTGAAAATGAGCAGTGCTTTCAAGAAAATACTTCCTATTGAGAGCAAAACTGTTTTTAAGGAAAATGTAACAACTGTTTTAATAACGTGTACTTGACTGTAAAAATTGTAATGACACGATCCTGGTATGCGTAATTGTAATTACAAACAGCTCATTGCTGGGAATCTATTATTCTACTTAAATAGTCTTGTGATTGCCCCATAGAAAAACGGATAGACTATAATTTAGAGTCATTTAGAGGCTCTTGATTCTATTTTTCTGCTTTTCAAGCACTGCAATTTGGACACCATAGTTCAGGGCCTGTCAGTATTTCAGTTTATTGTTAGCTTTGATTTCTCAAGGGCTTATATTTCAGTTACAAAAATTGACTCCAGAAATTGAGCACACAAAGCATAAGTCAGAAAGGAAATAAACAGAGGCATACCACTGGCACTAGTTCTGAAACAGGTCATGCAACTGGCTTACCACTTAGTATTCCAGATGAGTAAGGACAAGCTGGGAGATACTTTTAGTGGTTTTATTTTAAACAGAGGAGGAAAATAAGGAAAAAATCCCACCACAATATTTTGCTTTTGCTTTCCAGGCAGTTTGTCACGAAATCTTTGACATTTCTTTGAAACAGGCTGTTCAGAGGAAAGGGCCAGATTTGATTAATATCTCGACTCAAACGAACGTTGGAAAACACGCTGAAATTCTAGAAACATGTCATTTGACAAGTTCAAAATGAAGAGTGGCTTTTTTTTTAGTTTACAGTACTTTTTTCATGTTGAAATGGAAGTTAAAATATGCTACATGGATGACACTCTCCCAAGCCAAGTATAATACCTTCCAGCTCGGAATTATAGTTCCTAATGTTTTCCTGAGGGAGAAATGGGCTCGAGCAGTTGAGTAGGGTAGTATGCAAGAAAACTGTTGAAGGAGCTTTGTTTTGCAGCTTTGATAGCTGCAGTGACAGTTGAACTGGGAATAAGAAGGTAGGCTGAAAATCTGATATGGGAACAATCTCAACTGGTTGTGCACCACTGGGTGCATCAATGCTAAGAAAGAAAACTAATAGGTAAAAGGAAAATCAGATACAAACTGTGGAGAAGACAAAACTGAGAGGGAAAAAAAAGAGGAAAAAATAAAATGTTTAATCACAAGTATGAGCACTGTTGGGGGAAACAAACTGTAGAAAATGGGAAATTGGAGGGTTGCTCAAAGCAAGCCAATAAGGAAACAAAACAGACTCCAAGAAGGACAGGAAAGATGAACTACTGCAACCTCAAGTGCCACTCTTCACATTGGATTTTTAGATAAGATTAAAACAGATGGCCAATGCACTATCTTAAGTAAAATAGTTTCTGAAGAATCATGCAGGGTCTGCACCTAAAGAGCAGAGTTAGTAAGTTTGTCCACTATTAAGTGAAATCTGGTGTTTTCTTGGAGAGGAAGTGTAAGAGGATATCTCTGCATAATAGTTCAGAACACCCACTTTGTCAAGAGAAAAGGAGTGTAAAGAGAAATTTAAGGCATGTCAGATTGAACTAACCTTTGGGACAGATTGCACTTTCGTAAAGCAGAGAATGACAAAGCTAGGATGTGGAAAGATGATGTCCTAGGAAAGGCTGTAAAACTGCTGCCCAAGTATCAAGTATACTGAAAGTCCAAAGAGGACTGACGCTGGTTATTTTTTGAGACACCTATTGTCTGGACCAACAAAATCAGTGTTGTGGGAAGCATGAAACAATGTAACCAACTCATTTCTATGTCAAAATACTTGCAATTGTGTATCAGCACTGGAAAAAGACCTCTTTGTCTCTGCTTTTAATAATACTTTTTTAAAAACTCGTGTTTTGCCTGTTTCATGGATATCTGCTGAAGCTTTCTGTTTACCTCAGATCCAGAGATGAAGTGCCATGTGTATAAAAGAAGAAGGAACAATGTTCACTACTGCAAAATTGGTAAAGCTTTCCACTGTTTAAGTATTTCAAAGTGCCAGCTATATGATAAACATAGTGCAGGTCTTGTAGAAAACTTCTTTTTCAGCCAACAGTGTTGATAGTGAAATATTACAGAATTAGCCATGAAAACAAAGAAATACAGTTCATTTATTCCATTCACTTGCCAGAACAAGTTTCTGCTTTATGTTCAGTATTAGTGAGATAAAACATACCCAGTGACAAAGAATGAATCACTACATGCACAGGTATTCTAGAAATGCTGTCTTAATTTCTGGAGTTTTTTGTAAGGCAGGCAACTGCTCAATTAAAATTCAATCACAAACTATCACTATGTATATTTCAATACAATATGGACACAAGTACCAAGATTAATATAATGTAAGATTGAAGTAGCTAATGGTATGCATTACTAAGATAATAATCCAAGATTAATGATAAGTAAGATTATATACACAATGTGGACCGTGCAGTAATGAAAGGCTTATTAAATCCTTGAGATGATAGCTGGTTATTTGCCCTTCAGTAGCAGTCTTCCTCAGGCTTTTGTTCACTATAAAACATACGTTAAAGAGAATGGGTAACTAACTGATTTAGCCTATTATCATTAAGCATATAGCCTGTCCATTTCAGTAATGGCTTTACTTACGAACACCTTTTTTCTGCCTCCTAAAACTTTGTTGTGTCTAGTTAGCACTCACGCCTTAACTTCAGCTTAGTGAAAACATGGCAGTAATGGCTGCTTCATCTTCCTGCTATACAAGAGACTGGAAAGAAATGCTGATTCAGCATCTTCCTGTGGTCAAGTCTTAATTTCCTGAATGTAGCTGATATCAAGAGCTTTGTAGCTTTTCCTTCTTCTCTGAATGATCTGCTTACATTTATATGCAGCAGGTAATGTAGGAGTGATCAGTGCAGAAAAGGTATCCCAGATGTTCAGTCATGCCTATGCTGAGCTGTAGTTACAAAATGCCAAGTATGGTAGGCTGTAACAAAAGGTCTTTGTTGCAGTAACTTCTGGCCAGGCACCACAGGCATGAATACATGACCTTTTATTCCCCACTTACTTTATCTACTATATTCTGACTCTGCACTTTCAGCCTCATGTGAAATGTGCCCCATATTTTTGGCAATTTTTTTTGCTTTGTCCTGACCTGACTTGATTCTATGTCCTGATTTCCAAATATATAGCTCTGTTTCCACTCCCCAGATTCTGAACAAGTACTCTTTTCTCCTGCCCCCCTAGTTGGAGTCCTGGTGAACATTAACAATACCAGCCAGCTTCGTATATTACTTCAGGTCTGCTATTACCATCAGATACACATCTCTTGTTTCTGCCTTTTCCTACTATGAGTATTTCTGATCAGACAAAAGAATCTTGAAGAGTGTCATAAAAATCTCTGTGGAACCTGAACTTTTGCTAATGTCATTAAATGTTTGTGTTTAAGGAGTGTCCTCCGTATATGCATAACTCAGTCATGACCTTGCAGTGAAGGAACAAGTGTACAGGTGGATTAAGTCTTACAGTGCTAATGCCTAGGATGTAGCCTGAGTACTAATGTTCTGCTGTAGCCAGAAAAAGTGTTTCAGGATCAAGGACAAAGCAAGCCCTAAGAATCAGCATTTATAAATCTGACCTGGTGAAATTCAACTAGGATTTTGTTATTTATGTGATTTTTTCCAACAGAAATAAGCCAATAAAACTTGGAAATCCTCTTGTGGAGTCCACAGTCATTCTGTAAAGCTTTGCTAAAACAGGATTTCTGAGATAGGTTCCCTTGTAGGTGCCTATGGTTCCTGTTTTTGATGAAAAAGGAACTATATCCAGATCTGCAAAACAAAGATGAAAAGTCAAATAAGGGAAGCTTTTCTTCCTACAGAGACAACTCAGAAAATGGTCAACAGCAAAAGGAAATGTTCCAGGTTTGGGGAAAAAAAAACTTCTTCATCACTCTAGCAACTGAACATTTCAGTGTTTCATGCTCTCTAGTGTTCAGATATGGGGCATTGGAATCAAGGTCACATAGAGTAATTGCGTACCATGGCATGGTACAACCATTCTTTACATTTTTCAGTAAAAAAATAGGAAATAGATTACATTAAAAAATAGCATCAGATGAATCAAGATCTGCTACACAGTGTGCACTTAATTCTTAGACTTTCATAAGCCCTAAAGAATTCAGCATCATTTAACTGAGCTCATTTACAACGGATGAGGAATTTAAAGCTTTAATTCAGAAAGAC
>JANHGB010002249.1:1390-27530 GCA_026283785.1 Coracopsis vasa | reverse complement strand
AAATGAAACAGAAGCAGCAAGCCAGTCATCCGAGTTTCTGTCTCTGAGCTCCCAACAGGCCACTTCGGCTGAGTACCAAAAGCAAATGCCTGTAAGGAAGGACATTTATTTAGTGCAGAAGAAGCCCACATGCGCATCTGCTAAGCAGTAAGTCTTGACTAATCATCCAAGAAATGAGAGGTCCCCGTGCTTTTTGCATGCCTTCTGTTAAAGAAAAGCTATACATCTTTGATTGATTTAGAAAACAGAAACAATGCTAAAGTAATATTTCATGGCATTCTCCAGTTTTCCTTTTTTCTGTAAATATCATTGTTAGTGCTTGTGAAAAGTCATTAGCAAAGAGTCCATTGCATCCCAAGTCATTAAGGACAGCTTTTAATTATTTTTCCTGCACTAAAACAGTTTCTTAACAGTATTAAGGAAATCTTTACATTTTTATTTCATTCTTAAAGTAATTTAGGACAAATGATAGATAAACACGATGGCATTTTTCTTTACTTGTTTGTTTAGAATGGTGCTTAGAGAAGCCACTCCCTCAAACACTGAAGAAGACCTTAATCTTCCGAAATAGCAGAAAGTTGATGTTGGTCTTTGCTCTGTCTCTGCATTGTTTTGGACTGTGTCAGTACATATCAGTAAGGTAAAATAGAAGGAAACATTATTGACTGAAGTGTAGAGGAAGCCATAATGATTTTGGCGGCTGTCTTTGATGTCATGCTCATCAGTTTTCTTCAAGCCTTACCAAGTGATTCCTCTAATGGAAAGCTTGCTTCCCAAGCAGTGCAAGAGGTAGCTTTCCATCTGTATAGGTTTATTTTCCTTTATTGCAGTAAGAGGAACACACACTCAAACAGAATTTGAAGTCACTGGCAGAAAATAAAGCAGCAAGATCACATGAAGGCAACTGGAGGAACTGTAAAGACGTAAGCAGTGGATGGAATAGTAATGGGGGAGTTAGATAAAAGACAGGGAATATGTAGCACTTTGAAGAGTAAAAGATAAGCAAAGCAAAACGTCCAGCAAATGTCCTAGTGACAGTATCCCAGCAACAATAAATTCTGCTTGTAATAGGGCAGGCTAAGAAAAAGACGGGGACTGACAGTTTTCTAATCTCCTGCCAAAAAAAAATGGTCACTGGTACCACTGCATAATGTTGAGTATAATGTGTAAAACTCATGTAGGTATGTATGGCTTTTCTGCAGCAGCTACTGCCAAGAAAATTATTCAGAGATAGAAGTTGACAGACAGTACTGATGATCTACGTTAGAGCTCTTTGAAGAAGTACCTGTCACCTACAAGTATTAATTTGACTTCCAGTTCACGTGGAAGATACTGACAAAGAAGTCGTATTGCTGGATGGGCAATTTTGGGGTTATGTTTTCTGCACAGAAGTGATGTTGGCCTCTTAGCTTATCTGCTACCAAGAAAAAGGAATGGGATGTCTGGTTGCCACATGGATCAGTTTATCAATGTAACAGGGTCTTACAGACTAAAATAAATGCGAATTTCCTGTGGATGAGCATCTGTGTGACAGTAAAGGGTATCAAATAGAAGATTTGCACATTTTTTTGAGGAAGAGGAGAAATGAGTCTTATGTGGGTATACTCAGGTATTCTCCCAGTGTAAGGAAAGAAAATGATAAATAGTCAGATGTCTCAGAGAAGCCTGAATGGAGGAATAATACCCATCAGCAGTGAAAGACATTGAATTAGATGGATTCCTACTTCTAGAAACTTCCTATGTTTATTATTGATGGCACTGAAAGTTTTATTTCTTTCCTTTTCTTACTTCTCCAGTGATCTGGTTAGTGTTTCAACATGCAAAGGCAGGTGATGGAAGGATTCTGGAAGGAAAATGAAAAATGACATAAATGAGCTAGAATAGCAGCTGTGCACTGGCAAGGAGTACAAAGAAAAGTAAGAACTGGAGATAATTCTAAATGACAAGCTTTTTTCCGAGTTCTAGCTAAAATATGATTGAAAGAATCTCAGGAAATTTCAAGTCCCTATTTCCACAGGTTTTCTGAATCTTTGAGCCTTTTTTTCCTTATCTAATATCCCAGACCTGATTTTCAAGGTACATGAACACCAAGAGGTTCTGATTAGAAAAATCACTGGTCACCTATTCAAACTCTTGCACATCTGTCAGATCAGAAAATTCTGCCCTGTATCCTCTGGCAAGGGATGCTGAGATGGGTGCAGTGGGCTCTCAGAGGGAGAGGGAGGCAATGTGCAGGTGAGTAAGTATTTCAGAGATTGCTCCCTGGTGAAATTATCAGGCAATGAATTATTTTTGGACTTTCTAAAGGTCATTCTAAACTCTCCATAACCGCAGGTACCAGGTCTTAAGTCCCCAGTGATACTGAAGTAGGGGCGGATGGAGGCTGTGCTTGATGGGTTGGGAAATGGACTCGTGTAATGGAGAAGGCTGCAAGTTTGTGGCTTCAGGCACTGAGAGGAGAGCGGCTGTTCCACCTGCAGATTTGCAGCTCAGGAATTGAGTCAATGCCCTGACAGCGATGAGCAGCTGAGCTGGCAGAGCCCAAGCACTGCAGCGGCACTGGGAAGGCTGGGGTCAGCCAACAGACCAACATGGGCACCACTGGAGGAAGCAAGGCAGAGAGCAGTGCATGGAAAGTACATAGAAGTGCAATTCTACGTGTATTAAACCCCTGTATTTTAAAGCAGCAGAATGATGTTTTCCTTTTCATAATAATTTCAATTCCAGTTATATAGATTTTTTTTTCCTCTTCAAATCTGCAATTGCTGTTTGCCAAAAATGGGAAATGGATTGTTTTTTTCAACAGTGCAGTGCTCCAGGTCAGCTTGATAACATGGAAAATGGCAGGCTAATGACAGTTTAACACCAATTAACAGACCACTTTATAATAGATTAGCATTCTGAGTCTGTTCAATTGGTAATTACAATAATTAACTCTCTGAGCTTGCGTGCACTTTTGAACAGAAATTTGGTACCTTTGTTTACGCTGAAGAAGGAAATGCACAGAGCAGGTATGGATCATGTAGAGTGTTACAGACAGTCAGGATCATAAGTGTACTAAATTTGGGCCTGCTCTTGAAATGTGTTTGCAGGTAACATCTTTCTAGGTGGAGGTGACTATGTAAATTAGTATTTTAGGCTTAGCTGAGCACAGCTGCAAGCAGAGACTTGAGATTTAGTATATTGCTGTGGTTCAGATAAGCTGTGAAAGGCACTTGTGCTACAGAACAGCCCTCTTCATCCTTGCTTTGGCATCTCTGGTGGATGGATTTCCCACCTACTTAAGCCAGTTATTTTTGACATTTAGCTCTTGTAACTGAAGTCAGACTCCCAAATATGACGTCTCTTCCTGCTGGGAAAACTAATGGTAAGAAATGTTTGGTAGGAGGCAGCTCCATACTGATGCTTACAGTGAGACACTCAAAAGAGCTCAACAATCAGCATGACTGTGTCCTGAATTCTTTAGGAAAGCTCCATTAGGTCTTGAATCCTTCAGGAAATTCAAGCGCTGCTGCTGTAGCAATTCCTGTAAATGGTTTATGGAGGGCTGCTGGCACCCATGTGTGATGATGGTTATCGGCGGGACCAGAGTCAGAGCACAGAGAAGTCAGTAGGCCAGACCTGCTGGCTCTGGGACACATAGCCAGGTCTCTGGTCACATTGTCTTGGTGGTTTAATGGTTGCAAGATCTCCTTGGGTTCCTGTTAACTTTACGTGTCTCATTAATTTTGTTGACTGCCTCTCTTAAATACTGCAAAATCTCCTTTTGAGAAATGCACAAGGTGAGCTCTATTTATGGTTATTTTTTAAATACTGAGGAAGTGGTCAGAGTTAACTCAGCAGGGGACCTTTGCAGATGTAGCCTTTTTGGGTTTTTCTTCAGTCCTGCACAGATTAGTAAAATAAACCATTTGATGCGTGTGGTCAACCCATGAGAGCAGTTATCCAAATCCTACTTCCTCTGAAAGATAGAGATTTCAGTATCATTAAGGAGCCAGGATCTGTCATGGCAATGGGAGAAAAGAGGTTTAAGACAAAAAATGGATTTTTAAACTGAAAGTGTATTCTTTGAATTGTATGGTTGGATTGGTTTTGTCATGCCATGCTGTATCAGAATAATTGGATGTATGCACAGTGCAGCAACAAGCCTGGGTGACAGTTGGTTTGTCAAGAAGCTAAACAAGAGGCCCGAAAGTAGAGACTGCAGTTAAAAATTGTCATCATCTTCCTTTACCCCAGCAGAGCTCATGTACCCTGTTCTTGACATTTCATAAAATGGCACACAGTGAACATCACTGCTCTTGCCTTGTTTGAAAACAATCTAACACAACAATAAGGAGTTGAAAACTTAAAGATAAGTGGCATTAATGATGCTACAGTTGTAAATAAAAAAAGCCTTGACTTTTCCCAGTAGCGGCTCACTGGGGTTTAAGTATTATGAGAGACAGTGCTGTGATCTGCGCTGTCCTAGTGCAGATTTCTACAGGGAAAGCTCCATTAGGTCTTGAATCCTAATGCGGAAATTGCAGTAGAAATCCTGTAGCAGCAGAGATGATTAGGTGGATCACTCAGAGGAACATCCCTGTGGGATAAAGTCCTCAGGTGTGTCTGGGTATCGCATTTCCCAAGCACTGTGAGTCCTTTGAGAGGAGGCTGGGGCAAGGCAGAGATGCTAAACTAGCTTTAGGTGCTGCCTCTTGCATGAGCCTGCGGGGATTGGGGATGCAATTGGGGCCCCATAATAACATTACTGCTCCCTGGAGAGAAGCAGGGCTGGCTGTGGAGGGGAGAAACTATCTTATCACAGTGAATTTTGAATATATGGCTTATTTCTAGTAACAAAAGATGCTCTTTCTAAAATCTACAGATGGGGTTCTTAAATTCATGAATCCTTCTGGAAAAATTGCATGTTTGACAATCTTGACAAAGAAGGACAGAGTTAGCATACAACACAACTTGGCCACTAAGGAATTGAAGTAAAAAATCAATAATATGTATATAGGGTGCATTAAAAGAGCCCATTTCATAAAGCTGAAAGCAATTTTGAGCTAAATCAGCTGCAAAAAAGAATTTGGCAGACAAATGGGAGTAATTAGGAAAATTGACTAGGAGTTCAAAATTCCTCAATCCAGGAGGATCATAGACTCATAGAATGGTTTGGGTTGGAAAGGACCTTAAGATCATCCAGTTCCAGTCCCTCTGCCATGGGCAGGGGATGCCTCACACTAGGGTAGCTGCTGCTTTGTGAAATGTCTGCCTTGTTCAGAAATCAGAAATTTGTTTCCCTTCAGCATTAACAAGGAAGAACTTTTTTCCTTCTCCTGCTTGTTACAGGGCATTTGGTTTCATCGCTTGCTGCTCAACAGAAGGTAAACCCTCTGCCAAGCCACTTAAAATCTAAATAAGTCAGGCAATGCACTGTGTGGGGTGTGGAACAGATGTTTGAGAGCACAGCTGCTAGATGTCCTTATTGTTAGTTACAGCCTTTTAGGGTCTAATATCTGTCTATGGTTATATTAGAGAACACTTTCTATCAGAAACATGCCTTGGATGAGCTGTTCAGCTTGGGGTGTTTCGCTATTCCCTGGCTGGGGACCTCCTGCCCCCAGCATCACTGCCTGTCCTGGGGAGAAACCTTCTCCCTTCAATTTGGACCTGTGTTTCTGATTGAGGAGGTGGGTTGATGAGCTGTAAAAGGCACCACTTCTAGTTGCTGTCAGCAGGAAGATTCATCACTGACACAGGTGATAAAACATTTAATGAAACAATGAGATTTTCAGAGATGTCTTCCCTTCCCTGAAGGCGGTTGTGGGCCAGGTCCTCGACTTCGGGTGAGCAAAGGTAGCAGAACTGCCATGGATCAGGCTTGCAGGATGTTAACTCTTGCAAATAATATATTGTTTGCTGCTGTCTATGCTGTATATCAAATGCTACAATTGGTTTGGGTTTGTGTCCCGGTGAGTGTAAAGGAGAACAGATTTTAGACCTTTTGAGGAGTATTTGTTTGTAATTGAAAGCCTGCAGACAAGACTGTGTTTCTAACAAACGTCTTCATAATATTTAACATTCAAGAGAGTAAAAGGAGAATAATGAGCACTGCAGCTATCCCAGGTTAGTAATTACCACCGTCATTATTAATTTTCCAGAGCAATCTCTTCAAATGAGTCATTATCTCAATTCCTTAGCCAGGACTGATTGATTCTTTCTCCCTGTTGTGTCCAATTTCATATAATGTCCGAGTACAATATAAAACTATACAGACAGTGTAATTCTAATGCAGAATAACTCTAAATAACCAAATCCCTTGCCTACAGCTCTGTTTAGATCTGATGTTTTATACTACTTAATTGAAATAAATACCACAACTGTGCCGCTCCCCACTCTCCATCACAGTCACCGGAATTCCACTGGAGATGGGTGTTTATTTCAGCCTGGGATCTGGCCTGCATCTTTCAGTGTTGTATCTGTGTTGGCACCAACCAGGAGCTTCACAGCTTCACTACACTTCACTACACTACACTACACCAGGAGCTTCACTACATCTTGCAGAAGCAGCATGGCATAGTCTGAAATAAGTATTGATAATCTTCACCATTTCATAATGTTCATTTCAACCATTTTAAAGGAAAGAATATATTGGTTAGTCCAGTTGTATGGCCTTTTTTTTTTTTTTTGAAGGAGAAGCTATATGTGATAGTTTCTGTCTCTGTTCCATTAGCTCTCTGTTTGCAGTCTTCCGTCAGTAGACCTAAGCATGAAGTTTATTATAAGACAAGGAGAAGGATTTCCATGGGGGTGGTAACATGTTCCTTGCTTCTGTGGAAATGATGAGGTAAAGCTATTACCTTTCCTTTTAAAAAGTTCGAAACCCACTTCTGGCATTTTTCTTGAGCTGGAGGGAAGGAGAGGAGAAAGACACAGCAGTTATTTTACAGCTTTGACCTTTTTGTCTCTCAGACTTCAAACACAGTCGGATTGGAGAGGGAAAAGAGTAGACTATAAAGTCAGGAGCAGCAAGGTTGTAGGTGGTACCATTAGAATTGGACCTTTTGTTTGGTTGGTTTTTTTTCCCAGAGTAAGAAGATATGATGGTTTAATCCTGAGCCAAGAAATCTTAATCTGCACTAGTATAGAAGACTCCTGTTCTGCTTTGTCCATGTAGGTAGCATGGGCATGAATCACAGCTGTAGAGATGTTAAGGCTCCTCAGTGCTGCTGGCCCAACTGGGGCCAGAGGTGCAAGGAGGCTGCCTTGCTGTGCTGCATCTCACCCTGCCAACACAGCCGGGCCCCACAGGCATGGCTCAAACAGTGCAAGCAGCTCTCCAGCTAAATTTTACCCTCATTTGGCAAGCAGGAATGGGGCCAGCAGGCTGGGGTTTCATGCTATGTGCAAAGCAGAAGAGAGGCTGTTCACTTCTTCCTGTGTGCCGAGTTACCTTTATTCCTTGCCCTGCTAAGGGAGGTGGGATGAGGAGCTCTGTGTCACTGCTCTCAGTGTGTCTTGGCTTTGTCTTCCTAAAGCCAGCCCCTTCCCCAGCAGCAGCCCCTTCCTCAGCAGCAGGTTGTCTTGTGTCTGCACTGACATTTAAGGATATCACTGTAGGTTGAGCTAGATTGGATTGAGGGAAATAAACGAGGAGAGGTCTTGCAACATTTCAGTACCTTGGCCATTCGATACTCTTTTATTTCTGCTGGTTATTTATTGAAGCAGTTCCACTTTTGTGCATTATTGCTGCATTAGCAACAGCCTGTACATAGCCTGTAAAAGCAGAACTTTGTTGTGCACCCTGAACTCCACTGATGTCTTCCAGTATTTAAATCCATCAGGAGAGTGTGTTGCACCAGCGACCAGTTCAGTCCACAGGATTCAACCAGGGGAACTGCTCTATCTCAGCATTCACAAACAGCCATTTGCTATTTGGGGAAACTGGGCAGTGAGGCTTGTACCAGGTGCTTTGGCAGCACCTTCCCTCAAGCAGGGCTGGGTCAGGCCACACTGTCCCAGGGTTTGTGTGGTCTCTGTAGATCTTGTGTTTTGCTCCTGACCCAGGCCCCTCCTTGTTCTTGCTCCAGATACGGCGAGCCCTCTGTTGTCTTCTCCCCCAGTGGGGTGTATCCTGTCCTGTTCCTCAAGGTGTATTGCATAGAAGCTGCAAATCATATGTTAAAATTTTACGATTTCTAGATTTTAATAGGAATACTTCATAATATTTGTGCCATCTTCTTGGAGACATGTATCTACTGTGAATTTCTACTTTTTCTGGTGTTCCTCCCTGCCATATAGATTCTGTCAGTGAGAAGAAACTAAGGTCATAATTTTACATACTATTTTTTCTTATTTACAGTAAGTTATAATACCCTGTTTTAGTAATGGTCACCCAAGATGTTTAGTAGGTCTTAGATGCTGAATTTAAAGCAAAGCAAACCTTGAATTAACTAGAGGGTCCTTTTGGGCACATGGAGCCCACTGCTGAAGTCAGCAGCGATACCTTCTCTCTCTGTAAAAGACAAGTCCAGAGCTGGTGAAGCAATCTTTCCCCCAGAGCAGGCGTTGACCTAATGTCTAAACCTTTCCTGCATCCAAGCATATGAATACTTCAGCTGAAATCAGTGAAAGGGGAAGTCTGCTTAAAGGATATGTTTATAGGGACAATGGGCTGAGGTTGTAGTAACCTGGCTTAGTTTAAAACCAAACCAAGCAAGCAGATAAATAAATAAAGAAATAAAACAAAACAAACCACAAAAACCCCACAAACAGCTGTGGTAGTACAACAATCTGAACAGAAGTTAAAGTAAATGCAACTTCTTGCATGCAACCAAGCTTGGAGATAAATGTCCATGTTTTTATAATAAATGTTATTTTATGGCAATCACCATATGCTACCTCTAGCCCTGTTTTGAGTATAAATCATAACAAGTATGTATCCTAAAATACTTTATTGTATTTTTATGGCCACATACGGCTGCTGTTCCTTCCATTTGTGATTAATTTTTTTAATGGTTCCCCCTAGAACCTAAAAAATAATTAAAACTAATGAATACTCTGCAGTGACAGTAGAGGAATGAGCATATTGCATCTATTCTCACTTCCCAGATCTGATCAAAAGCAAGCGTTGAGCTGTGAAGTTGTGACACTGACATTTTGTACTGAGCTTTCGACCACCTCCTGAGACCAAATGATGACTTTGGGGAAGAACATGAATTAGAGTTTTCATTGTTTCACAGGAACAGTGCTGAGAGGGTAGAATTAAAATTAGTTGAAGTCACAATGTTTATTGCTTAGCAGAGTCTTTTTAAGAAATTAACCTGATGTGTAAAGGACTTTGAGATGAACAGTTTGGGTTTTTTTTAACTTTGTCCATGCCCTTGGCTTCAAGATGCGGTACATTCTACGCACTAGGACTGACCTGACTATTTGTTTCAATGAAATCCTGTTAAGGGTGTAGCCCATTTTTATTTAACAACCTACAAGCCATATGTGTGTTTGTATATCCAGGCTGGCATAACATGCTGAGGGAGCTGCAGCTCCTGAAAGTCAGTGGGAGGCAGCTGCTAACCCCCATACTTCTAACAGTCCTGGCCCGTTTGAGTATCTGCAGCATTACAGTAATGTGAACCGGGGCTCAAAATCAACAGCTGTGGCTCAAAGTAAGAATGCTACCTTGTAAATGTGGGTTTTGTCTGCCCTCCAGAAACATGTGTGTTTGGTTGTTTTAAATTTGTTTCTTCCTCCAGTGCACTCGGGTTTTTGAGCTTATGCATGTGTTTTGCATGGGAGCACAGCCAGCTTTCAGCAGTTCTTAAAAAGCTCTAAAATTCACTTCCCAAAACTAATATTTATCTGTAAGTGATGTAATTAAAGTGTGTAGGGAGGTATTGCTATGCGTGTATCTGCCACTCTCTGGGCTTCCTGCAGCTCTCAGTGACTTTGAAATGAATCTGAAGGGGAATAATTGACAACAAAGTGCTAGACAAGGGTTAAAGTGTCATTACTGCAGGAGGAAACCTTCAAAGACCCCATTCAGCTGGGGACTGGCCAGGGCAGGAGCCTGTGGGGACTCATGAAAAGCAAGCTCCCCAGGCAGCTCTTTGCATGCTGTCACCTACCTGCTTTCATTCATACATATATATGCACACACATGAGCACACTGTGGCTTGAATTTATTGTGAAGTTATTGTGAATTTTGCATGTCTGTGTGGCAGGCCAAGCTATCTCATCCTCCTCCATGCTGAGCAGACCTGCATCCACACAGGTCTGCTGCAGACGTTTCAGGCCACCAGACTTCTTGGCCGGTTAGCAGTTACATCAGTAAATACTGTTCTTCTGCTGGAACAGACTTAGTTACAAGAATAAAAAGATAATGGATAATAAGAAAGTATCATCATCGCATAACTGATGGGGGAGGAAGTCACCCTACATTTAAGAAGTCAGTGATAGAGCCATAAAATTGGATCCCAGCCTTCTGAATTCCAGTTTGACATTTTAGCTTGATACCATTGCTTGTTCTGTCTTAGATTGATTCATTTCTGGTTGTAAGAGTTTTAACTATTTCAGTCAACATGCTTTACCAGCAAGGCAAAAACAGAGCTTTAGGAAAGCTCTTTTTAGTTTCCAAAGGTGTTTGTTAATTATTCCAAAGGGTGAACTGGTTATAGTTATAAACCAAAAATGTATAAGGAAAAAAGGATCACTGAAGTCATTGTGAAGATACTGCCATGTGGTCAAATTTTACAGTCCTTACTCCTTTAAAGAAAAAAAACCCTAACAAACTCTGATGACCATAAACTTGCCATTTTCTGTACTAGGTTCTTTGTGAGCTTCCCCTATATAGTTATGCAGTATCATGAGTTAAAGTGAACCAAGTCTAAACTGTTGTGGCATATAAAAACAGCAAACAAAGGAAGGCAGCTTTTTTCCCTAACCCCCTGAGATTTATTCTGACAGTTTGCAACTAGATGAAATGGATAATGGAAGTCCCTTGTCACAATAACTCAGTTTAAATGTATTGTCAGATTAATAGACTCAGTTATCCACTCTTCCAAGGAGAAAAATGACTTGTGGTTTCAAGTGATGCCCTGGCTCATGGCATCTGATCAAATTAACCAAACAGGCCAAATTTAGACTCCCAGCAGAAACCAGGCATTTTATGCACCATGTCATGTCTTTATTTTTAATGCTAGCCAAATGATTTCCAGTTGCTACAGCAACATCTGTTGGCGTCTGTGAGGCTGATTGTGGGCATGACACCCCAGTGTAACACCATCCAGATGTCAGGAGGGTGGGTGCTGGATGAGTACACAGGGCATGTCTCTCGCCCTGTGCACAGGAAGGTGGGTCCTGGGTGTTCTCACCCCATCTTCATGCAGATGCAGCACGTGGCACTCAGCTGAGTCAAGTGCCCAGGTGAAGGCATGCGAGTCAGCTAATGGAATTGCTGCTTAAATAGGGTGATAAAAAACACTTCTGAAAGGGCTGCAGGGCTGTATTTTCTGCTGCCTTAGGTTGGTACAGAGGAGTGGGAGTTTGCAGCTGATGGAAACTCAACTTCCTGATTTTCTGCAGAGCTTTCAAAGCATTCTGTATGATTTACCGTAGCCAGATCACAAATATCATAGAATCATAGAATGGATTGGGTTGGAAGGGATCTTAAAGCTCATCCAGTTCCAACACCCTGCCACAGGCAGGGACACTTTCCGATATACCAAATTGCTCCAAGCCCCATCCCACATGGCCTTGAACACTGCCAGGGATGGGACAGGCACAGCTTCTCTGGGCAACCTGTGCCAGCGCCTCAGCACCCTCACAGTAAAGAGCTTCTTCTTAAAATCTAATCTTAATCCACTCTCTTTCAGTTTAAAGCCATTCCCCGTTGTCCTATCACTACATGCCCTTGTAAAAATATCTGCAGGAGTCTCTTCCTGTCCTTCCAATTCCAGGGAGAAAGTTAAACCATGTCTATTCCTACCCCTCTTGTCCGTTCACTCAATAATCTCACAAGATAATTTCACTGTCTTTGCAAGGCCAGTTTGTACAGTGATACATACACAAGGCAGATACAAAAGCCTGCACTGGAGTGGGTCAGGGCAGGGCATTCACGAGCAGTGGGAGCTACAGCAGATCATTCAGGGAAAGGACAATATCAGTGTAAATGAAGCAGCCCCTTCTGCCCTTGGCTGTGTTTTTTCAGCAGCAGGAATCACTGTGATGCAGGTTGAGTGTTCTGGCTGGGGCGTGCTGAAAGCAGGGTGAGTGCGAGGGCCCTGTGCAGCAGCAGGATGGGAACAGCAGTGACACTGAGGCTGCCCCAGCAGTGCTGGCTCCAGCTCCAGCAGTCCATGGCTGCTGTCACATCTTTATGTGGGGTTGGCTGGGGGTATTCGGGGGAGTTTGGATACTCTGGTTTGCGTGTTGTCTCAAAACCAACTCTGAATTTACAGTCCATCCATCTGTTGCATGTAGTGCTGCGTATAAGAAGCAGGATCGTTTATTAACGCATGTGGAGTGAATTATCCCGGTTTACGTCTGGAGAGTACCAAATGGTTAGATTTAATAGCTGTAAGTTCTTCTGATCTGCAATCACTGTCTGCTGGATTTTTTGATCTGACAAAGCATTGTGCGCAGTACTGCAAGGATCCTTGCCCAGCCTCTCCAGGGAAATCCTGCTGTCAGGCTGCAAAAGTACAGTGCATGAAATGTGTAATTTTGAAGTCTAAACCTCTGAGAGCTCACAACACTCTGAGGCAGCAGTTTACCTTCAAAGTCTCCTCTCTGCCTGTACTTACCACCTCTTGTGATTTAGCACTACCACTAACATTTCCTCCACAAAAAGCCATAAAGTTTACTTTCTAAAAATCTCATTGTCTTCTCTTAATTAGGCATCTTCACACAATGAACCATATGGGAGTGAACAAAAAAGGTGTCGATGTGCAGCACAGCCTGGCCCGGTGGATGCTGATTGATAAAGCTGGCAGATGGGTAGATCATCACCTTTGAAGACTAGATTTTCTTCTGAAACCACTGAATAAATAAGACAGGCAGAACTAAATGGCAGTGAGGATGTGCAGTGCAGCTCCTTCCCCACATTGAGGAGGTTGCTCAGGTCAGCGGGGTTTCCACCTCAGTATTTCCTTCTCTGGGATTTTTTTAAGCCTATTTTTACGAATGCTAGCTGCTACTTGTCCCCTAAATATGGCTGCATTTAAGTGGTTGTCCCGGAGGGGATGAAGTGGTGCCTGATCATGAAGTCAGAGTAAGTCAGCTTATCTCCATTGTGCTAGGTGTCTATAAACCATTTCATACAGAATTGTGATGAGACACAATTTCTTAAATAAAAGTTCATAAGGAGTAATGGTTTTAAACTAAAACAGGATAGATTCAGACTAGATATAAGGAAGAATTTTTTTACAATGAGGGTGGTGAAACACTTGCATGGATTGCCCAGAGAGGAGGTAGATGTCCCATCCCTGGAAACTTTGAAGGCCAGGTTGGATGGAGCTCTGAGTCACCTTGTGTAGTTGAAGATATCCCTGCGCCTTGCAGGGGCGTTGGACTAGATGACCTTTAAATGTCCTTTCAAACCATTGTGTAATTCCATTTAAATCATGGGAATCTTTAACTAGCTTAGCCTTTCCTCTTGCAATCTTACCTTTCCTTTCCTGTTTCCCATCCTAGCTGATGTGCCAGGCCTCCTCTTCCTCCTGCTTCCCATGAAGCCTCCATCTTCCCTTTGCACATCTCCATCTTGCATTTTCTTCAAGAATGTAGATACTGTACTGTTTTGCACTTTTTCCTGCAACATAACCCAGAATTGTTACAGAGATTTGGTCCGTACTTTGAATCCCTATTTGAAATTATACACATATTGATTTAGGAAAGCACTTGAAGAGCACACAGTCAACAGCAGGTTTGTGTTGAGTGCCGTCCCACACCAAGCTGTTGCAAAAACATCTCTGAAACGTCGAGGTGGTTGTGTCATTTCTGTAAAACCTACCCTAAACCCACTAATTTCCAGGAATGCCTGGAAGGGTTCTCCGTGTGGCTGTGTGGAAATTGAAACCCACGGCATAAACAGTGACAGAAACATCTGTGCGACCCTCCCTTGAGTAGCAAAACTGCTGAGCATCACATATCCCTGAAGCACATGGGAGCTCTTTTATTTAAAACTGTAACCATGAAATAGGAAAGAAAGCCAGTGAAGCAAAAGCTTCTGCCTTTTTATTCTTGTTCTTATCCTGTAAAAATAGATGTACCTGCTGCCTGCTGGGCTTGATAAATATGTCTTTTTATTTCCATAAATCACCGCAGTAGAATTTGAATTATTTACTCTGTAAACTCAAGGCTACGTTAATTTCCATTCTCTGATTTTTTGTAACTGATGTTTTGTGCATTAGCTTTGGAGCTGTTTCCCACCCACCTTTTGTTCAGTGCCCACCTTGGCTTCCCGAGCAGGTCCCTCCCCTTGGTGACTGCAGGGGTTTCGTGAACTTCAAAAGCAGCCTCAAATGTCAGCCACACACAGCCTTTCTGCAGCCGCTAAATTATGGATCAGAATACAGCAGATCAAACAGATCAGAATTATTCACTTGTGGGTCTTTGCTTGCTAAAGCAATAAAAATCTCCGCATTTCTGCTTTGGTAATGTGTGGGGTGGTTGTTTTACATGCTCAAGAGTAATGTTATCAGGGGTATTGGGGTGTGTATGTAATTTTTAACTTTTTTTTAAGGCAGGCACTTCAATCAAAGCTTCATTCTACTGTAAACCCAATTAGCTTCAGTCTGCCAAGTCAGCTTGACTGTCTGCAAGAATGTATGTACGGCAATGAATAATTGCTAAACTCAGTTTTCTTTCTACCTAAGAAATGCCATGAGGCTTTTGTTACCACTAGATAAACCCTTTGCACTTGTCTCTGAGGTTCCAGATGAAGACACCCATTCAAAAATCATAAATGTGTTTGAATAGTAATCTGTTTGTCAAGAGGCTTAGTAAAAAGTGAGTGCTTTCTTTGCTTTGGAGCAGAAAGTTGATGAACCCATATCCTGGGCTTCTCCAAATGGCCAGGGATTTTGCCATTAGCTTTAGTGGGAGCAGGACTGAGAATTTACATAGCTTTATTGCATGTGGCTGCAGAGTAAGCCCATAACTGTAGGAAAACAGTAGCAGGGCTGTCCCCTGTGTCATACAAGAGGAAAGGTTAGAAAATGAAATGCTTCAACAATACATGTGGAAAATGGGTCACCTACTTTGTGTGGGGAAGTGCACAGGATGCTCTCATTGTATTTTAATATGCCACGTGCTGGTTTCTAGCAGTTTGGGCATGGTTTCACAGCCAGGATGCTGTCAGGTGAGAATGTCGGCCTGTGCTGGCATATGGGGTACTGGTTAGTTGACACCCCTGCCTGAGGAAGGGGGGCTGCCAGCAGGCTGGGATATTAGGGGTGATACTGGAGGTATCTAAGGGACTTGGCTGCACAAGCCACGCAAACCCACGTGGAGGGGTGGGACACGCAGGGAGTCATTGGTATGACCTCTTGTGAGGGTTCCTTCCTGTCACTAAGGTATGTGCTGTAGATCCTTTTGCTTTTGGCCAGCTTTTTGGCAAATACAGAAAATACCTCCCTATATCTCCCTCTCCATCTGTAGACCGCCTAAAAAGTTGTCAGAGGGTGGTGAGTCATCCATCTAACTTGGGTTGAGAGTCCCCTTCTCATATTTTAAGTTGGACCATGATGTCCGTTAGCATCCCTCAAGGATGGTCATATTCCAGTGACACCTTGAAGACTCTCCAACTGTTTTCTTAAAAAATAATGATTTTTATTTCTTTTCCATCAAGTCTAGGGTTCAGAAGTGATAAAGTGCGATGGTCATTAGTGGTGAGCTGTGTGAAAAGATTTCAATGCTTCAGAGAAAAGGTTGGGTGTTTTGCAAGATTTGAAAATGTTCAAATTTTTATTCCTTAGGTGTTAAATGATGTGTATTTACACTGATACATATAGGTAGCATTTTTTTCCCAGATATGGCATTATATAAAGCACCACAACATTATTCCATTTATCTTTTGCAGTGTCTTCCAAAAAGTAATATATTTGCACTAAGATTGAAAAATTTAGATATGAAAATATATCCAATGCCACAGAGGAAGTTATGATTTTGACTAATTTTATTACAGCAGGTACGTAAGTGAATGCCTGTTTTGACAACTAGGAACTAAGTTGCACAAAGTAGGAGTGGCAGTGTGATTCCCGCGGCCAGGGAGCGGAGCAGCAGAAGTCAGTGCCACACTGGTTTGTCACAGCTCTAGCTTCCCTTTTCCTACACAAATGACAGCGGTATCTATTATCCCCTGTACACAGTGATCTGTCAACAGCTACTTTCTCAATTACTTCTAGTGTGTATGTGGGGGTTCCACAGAGGAGCAGGTGATACCTGATAATAGTACATTATCAATAGGGAAAGGTTTAATTTTCTTTAAATAGAAACCATGTCTGAATAGCTGTAAAACTCTCAGACTGTGAAATTTCGAGGGATATTTTAGTCTTTGCTCTTTCTGTGGGATAATCTAAAAAACATGTGTACATCCTATTTTTTGAAAAATGTAATGTCAGACTGATGACTACTGCTCCTGTATTGGGGTGTGAACAACAATATAGAGCCCCAAAAGACTGGGTGGTCCTCTAGTGACACTGCCCAGCAGTTTAAAGCACCATGTAGCATGTGGGAATAAGGGGACAGCCCTGAAATGTTGATGTGAGAGGAGTTTCAGTTGATGGAGGACTTGTCCCAGGCAGCTCTTACTCACTAGTCATTTGTTGCTGTTAGAGAATTAAAAACACAGGTTTCTGTGATGAGCAGTAATGATTCAGATGCCAGTGCTTATGAACACAACCACAGCAATGTTTGTGCTGTCAGTTCATGGATCCTCACTTCTGGCCACACAAGACCTTTTTGTTTTCATGGTGGCTCTTCAGAGAACCCTTTTCATGCTGGTCCTGGTGGCATCCAAGTAGGTGTTTACCTGGAAAGGAGTAATAGGTATATTCAACTTGGTATTTACTATGTATTGAAAACTGCCATTGTTACATGAAGGGGTTTGTTTGGTGTGGATGCAAGTTATTTTAACTTAAAGAAGAGTAACCTCAGCTTCCCTCATGAGCTATCAAGAGTGGCAAAAATGGCCAAAGGACTGTGTCAGGAGTACAGAAATGGTCATGCTGCTTCTTGCCTATTTCATTAGTAACCAGTTTGGTACGTTCATTACCCAAGGACATTATCACAAACTGTTTTGTCCTGGCTGATTATGCTGTTGACTAAAATGTCAATTATAGTGCATAAAGCACAGCTGAGAAATTAGGGGTAGTTTCAGTAGCTGTTAATGAACTACAGCCTTGCTTAGCAGATAGAGTCTTCAGAGAAAGGAGAGATAAAGAGATTTTGTCTTTTTCAGTCTTTATACTCACAGTAATATTACTGTTATCGATTAAGTGCAAGAGAAGTTTTACTTCCATTTATTTTAATTTCTGGCTGATTACAGAGTCTCTGTGTGCAAACTCTATGGATTTCAGCTGAGATGCTCAGGGCACGCATCCAGGGAAGCCAGTGGGAGCCTGTCTAGGGATGCCTCTTCAGAGCTACAGAGAGAACTGCACAGAGGCAGGCTGTGGCAGTGCACAGATGTGGATTGTGCTCCTGTGCAAATCCAGGAGCAGGGCTCCATCTTAGTCAGTGTTTTCTTGAGGCCTTTTACTTATTTCCTATTTACACGTCACTGTTTAGTATGAGGTTTTTGTAACTTCTCGTTGTTAAAAAGATACTGGAAGCCTAACTCAAGTTGGGCCTTGTGGTGGGAATCAGTGGGACCCACATCTCAGCAGAATTTAGCACATGTATCTCAGGTTTTTGTAACTAAAGAGAGCTCTGGAATGGTAGAATTTGTGGAAGCTGTTTTAGAAGATTTATTTATATACATATATATATATGGTGCTTTAAAATGCAATTAAGGAGATTCAGCTAAAGGTTTTACATTAACTCATTAGAGCATGGCAGCTGTCACGGATCCTCCCGGCAATGAGCTGTTGCTTGCTAAATGCAGAGAGGCTGCATAGCTGTGCTGCTCCTGGTCATGTCTCGGGGCTGGTGTGTTCTGGGAGTGGATAGCAGACAGGCTCCTGCATGGAATCCCAGAAATTTCCTCAGATGGATTTAGCAGCATGATATTTGATATAATCAATATATAGAATATTGCTGTTTCTAGTCCAACAAACTACTCAAGCAGAGGGAGCACAGCACATGCAGCCATAGATCTTTGTGGAGGAATTCTGGCAACTAGACTGACAATTGTAGCCAAAGAATAAAGTCTAGGGTTTTTTTTGTTTGTTTGTTTTTCACTTGTTTTGAATGTTCAAGCATGTGCTGTAATTTCTGGATTCATTAGAAGTGTCACAGAGGTACTCTGCAGTATGCAAAACCTCTGCGTGCTGCCCCAGGCTTTGTGTGCAGCATCCATAGTTCTCTTGAGGCAGAACTCATGTGGCACCACATAAATGAAAACATTGAGAGAACTTGGAGCTCTCGGAGAGTCTTTGGGACTGCAGCAGTGGTGCCAGCGCAGTCATGGGAGAGCCAAATTCAACAGAGCTGGTGCAAGAGCCCGCAGGAGTGCTTCCACTTGGGCAGTGGCCTGGCCCTGGCAGTCCTCAGGACTGTCCAAGTGGAACAGACACACTTTGGCCAGTCGTCACTTTTGATGTCTCAGCTCTGCTCAGCTGCAGCGTAGAGCCAATTAATTTTATGAATCCTATTTGTAGCTCATGTTCCTCCTTATATAATCCTCATTTGTTTCAAATGAGCAGAGAGTGTGCCCCTGAGATTCTAAACTTACCTCTTTATTAAAGTTTAAACAGGAATTGTTACCTACAAAAGCTAAACTTAGCACTATTATATGAAGTGAAGTGAAGAAAATCCTTTTAAATCCCCTACCAGGTGTTAGATAACATGGCAGGGTAAAGAGGGGGAGAAGGTGACGGCATAGTGTTATGGACATCAGCATTAATGATCTATTATATTTATTTCTCCAGTAAGCAGAAGTAGATTAAAAACCAAAACGCAGGAGTTAATTGGGTGATTGCACAGCAATTGGTCCTCACTTTTGTTCTCTGCTCCCTGTGAAGCCGTGTGCTGCCAAGAGTGACAGTTGTGAATAGCAGCACGCAGCTGGGGCAGCGTCCTTCTTACCAGCTGCACCAAACACCAGGAATTAAAACAATTTTAATGAAGCCTTGTCCCATTAAAATCTCAGGGAGCAAGCAGCCTGCGGTGGCCAGTCTGAAGCGGTCCTGCCGGCTCAGTCACACCACCCACAAAGGATGCAAGCAGCAGAACAGGCCTCTCCTGTGTCCTCCCTCTGCCCTCAGGAGGGGCTTGGAGAATGTTTCCAGAACAGTTTTACAGCTGATAAAGGCAATTGGAAATTACATGTTATTGCTGCTTTGCCGAACAACACGTCTCACACTGCTGAGGGTGATGGATGCTCAAGTCAGGATGTTGGTCTCACCTCCCACCTCTGAGACTCCTTTCACAGACTTGTGGTTCATCTTCCAAGGATATTCCTGTACATCCCAAAGTGTGAGTGAAACCAGATTGTTTAAGATATTGAAGATTTTAATGAGCCAAACTGAAAAATGTTCAGCTTTTCTAATAAGCACACAGTGGAGGAGCACAAGGAGGAGAGAAAGGCAGCAGCCGCTTCACAGTTCAGGAAACACCGGCTTTCGTTACCATCATGACCATGGCACACCTCCCTGGAATCAATGAAAGTCAATTCTGCCTCAGAGTGATAGATTGTTTTGAGATCTCAGTAGAATTTTTCTCCAAATTGCAAACTGGAGGAGGGTTTTACAAATTCTGAAAGCCCCAGTTTCAATGCACATTTATTTTCTAGTGTATTTTCTATGCCATTGTGGGAGCACTAAACAGAAATCAAGAAGATCAGAGGCTATCTGTGAGCTCTTTACTGGAGCTTCTGCATGGGGAGAAGTAGGGCTGGGAAAATCCAGTGGTGTGGGGGAGCTGGGATTGCCTCTGGGCAGGGGGAAGGGACTTTCTTTCAGTTTTTGGAAATATGCTTTAGCAAGGTATTTTCTGCCATTTCTCTAGTCCAATTTAAAGCTGGCTATATGTGCGTGGAAGGCAAATTCCATACCATGAGCAGCTCTCCCTGCAAAAGTTGTTAAGGCAAATTAAGTTGCAGGAGTATATACAATGAAAGGTTTGCTTTTCTTCTAAGAAATACTAGGGTATTTGTCAATTCCTCTCCATTAGAAACCTTATATGTTCAGCAGTAAAGATGAAAAGTGAAAAACCCATGAAGATCAGATAAAAGGATGGATATTACCATTCAGGTAACCCAGCTACCTTAACACTGTCACCATGGAGATCCCCGATTATCTTCTGCTCTTTGCATACAAAGTGCTGAGAAACACTGGTTTCATAATTGGCATCATATTTCTCTGGGTGTATTAAGCTCGCCTGCAGTATAATGCTCATCAGGTCCTGGATGGTTTCAGATAACTAGCAGTAATATACTGAATCAGATGATTCGATATGAAGATTTTCAGTCCAGGGATTTCAATGTGTTTCCATGCACAGTGTGCAAGCATGGAGATGACTGCAGCTGTGCTGAGGGTGAAGTTGAGGCATTCTGGGGTTTGTGGCTCCTGAGAAGAAAACTGTGGGTTTGACTGATGAATAAAGTAGCATAGCATTCTGCTGTGGCTTGCTCTGTGTTCCTTGTGTTTTCAAATTTCTCTACCCCAACTCTGATTTTCCGAGATTCCTGACTTGGAAAACATCTTTGTACTGCAGTGCTTGCTCACAAGGTGTGTGGACCCAGCCTTAACTTCTTCCTTTTTTTGGCAGGTCAGTACATGTGGGCTCAAATATTTTACACAAGAAATACAATCAGATATAGTTTTTCAGAATGACTTTAGAATCTGCTTTCAATGCATTTAAGTAGCTCCTTCAATGAATTCCGCTGGTGCGTTTCTGCCTTTTCCCATCCAGCGTGCTTCAGGGTTGACAGCAGAAGGGTGTCACATTTGTGGCTGTAGCTTTAAGTGAAATCAAAATTTGTCTTTCATCCTCTTGTGTCCCTAAAACAATTTAGTCCTACTGTAATTATTAGCATTCTCATTAAGAACAGTTTAGCTGAAAATCAAGACAAAGATGAAGTGACTTCATCAAAGCAACACAAATCCAGATAAAGCTAGGTTTGTAATTTGACTTCCGTGCTTTGAAATAAATCCTCAGAGCATCAATTACTGTATCTGTTGTAAAGCAATTACTATCAGCCTCCATTGCTTCCCTTTACACATTTTAATTTAATCATTATTTTTGCTTAAAAATATAGGGTGAGGAATTTTACAGTTCCTTGGGAAGAACTACAGCAGACAACAGTGAAGAATTTCTGTAAAAGCAGAAATTGCTTTCTTTTGTAATCAGGTTGATCAGACTCATGTATAATCATACACAGCAGGTGGGAAGATTAACGTTTCACTAATTCCTAGTGGTCATTACTGCAAGGAAATTTAATCTTCAGAGTTCACAAGGATTGGAGTTGCATGCTGGTAAAGCTCATTTAAAAGACAGAACAAAACCAACTCAACTTTATATTCTGGAATCTAGTTTTACTTAAAACTGTTCTGGCCTGGAGGCAATACACCCAGTATCTTCTACTTAATTGAAAAGTAGATTTGTATTGATCATGACCACTTAACAAGCACATTCAGAACCTGCTCCTGTTCTCAGTTACTGTGGTGGGGAATACAGACAGAACCTCAGCGGGTTAAGCTGGTTGATAAATAGATATTTTTACAGCAAATGTATTTTTTTCTGTGTGTGGGCTGTATTAGTACACAGCACTAATAGATTCAGTTCTCGTATTTGGATCAATTCAAAATAATTCTGCTGAAGTTGAAGAAGTTTTTCGTGTTTTATATGAAAACAAAATGTGACAATTATTATGATCAGATTCTGTTTCACTAACCAGGATGTGTTGGGTTTTTTTTTAATTCAAAACTCCAAAATAGAATACCCAGCAACTTGCAATGTGAAAATTATGGTCATTTGCTACTCCTACACCACTAATCTCTGGACTTCTTACTTCTAGGTTCTACCAGCAGGAGACTTTACATCAGCATTCAGTGGTACAGCTCATGGTGGTCCATGACTAAGCTGGAAATGCATGAAGGAATGTTGGATGTGTAAGTAGGGATGACTACTCCATTTTTTAACTTGTGATGTCTAGCTGAGATGTAGCTATGTTTTCTGTCTCCTGTGAGCAAGAGCAAAGGGAGATGAAAGAACAAGAAGGAAGACAGTGGCAAGTCTAAAATTAATAGTGTTACTGAACAGGAGATGGAAACAAACCCTGGTTTTAGCAGGGTAAGCTGCATGCTCCTCCTTCACCTAGGACTGATTCCTTGTGCTGCATCACCTGGCAGATCACAACAGTATAACACTTTGGGAAGTTGGAGTAGAAAGATGTTGTGCTCCCTATGGTTGGGAAAATCATAATGAGATATGGCCCTGCCATCACAAAACAAGCAGTCCATGGGTAAGTGCCTTGCTTTTTAACATTGTCACTACTTGAAGCTGCTCTAAAGACATCTCCTAAAAAAGCATTGCATCCCATTCACACCCACCGAAAAGCCTGTCGCATCTCAACGTTGTCCACATGAGAAACTGGGAGACAGCACCTGCGCCAAGGCCGTATTGCCATTTCAGTGCTGCTGCTAGGAGGTCCTGGGGACAAGAAGTAAGGGACCACCGTGGGGCAGAGTGGTTTGGCTGGATGGCTGTCCCTCCAGTGGAAGCCTGTCCTGTGGATCTGCACAGAGGGCTTCCTCTGGTTCCCCTCTAAATACCAGAACTGCAGTGGTTCTCAGTAGGGATCATTAGGCTCATTTTCTTACCTAGTGCTTTAAGGGCAAAATATGCTCCTTTGAGCTATGCAGTTAAAAGTATAGTTGAGCTATATTGTTAAAAATAATACTAAAATTGACTAGATGGCACAGTGGCTGGATTTGGCTGGGTTAGACTATAGTATTATTCCAACACAGGTAACAGCGTATCCCTCCAAATAAAACAAGTCCCATACACCACTGAACATGTCTTAATGAACACCAGAGATGTTTACTGTGATAATTATGAAGCTATTCCAGTGATACAATGCTGATGTCCTTTACCCACAGAAAGTTTTGGTGAGGCTGAGCCCTGGTAGGACTGGTGACACTTTCTTGTCCCTTGCAGGCCCACCAACTCACACAGAAATATGGCTAAGATGCAGACCTCTGGACCAGCCCTGCTGCTCTGCCCAAGTTATGCTAAAGTCAAGATTACTGAAGTTGTAATGGGCATAAACAAAATCAGAATAAACTCCTGCTATTGAAAGAGTTACTTCCACGTGATTTTCAAACTGTGGGTGCAGAATAACAGCCACATGTAGCATGAATCAAAGCAAGTTAAGTGCAGCTAAACTAGGTTAAAAGTGGTGTAGATGGTAATTTAAAAATCAGGAACAGCTAAAAACATGACTGCACTGTCATTAATGCTCTGTGAGCCTGCTAAAGGGACTGATTGTTTGTGTCAGTCTTCAATCAGTGTCTGTCTCAACCCTCAAATGCAGCCTACTCTTCAAAAAGAGCTTAGCATTCTGATTTAATTGTGGCCAAAATACAAAGCAATACATTCAAATAACTGGGTGTATGCACAGTACTGAGCCCTCACTGCCATTCATAGTTTGAAAATGTTCCTGTGATTTAAGTGATAGAGTTGCCAAGCAGAGCTGGAGGTTTGCCTCTGAGGGAGAATTTACATCCCACATAAAATTATGTAGCTTGAAGCTGTGATGATAGCTCAAGGGTGAAATAGTGGGGTGACCTGACTGGTCTTAATGAGGCACCCTGACCTGTTCCAGGGGGATGGTTCCCTTGCTCCTGCCCTCCACAGTCTGTCATCCATACTCAGTGCCCAAAGTTAGGCATGTCCCATATTTGGTTTAAAAAAGGTGAATGAGAGCCTACTGGGGCTCCAGGGAATGTAAGGGAAGAGCAAAGAGAAAGGTGACAAGGGACTGTCACTAGCAAAGATAACAAAATTAGTGAGTAAACAAAGAGGCAAGTTAGAACATCAATATGCACAGTAATGAGTGACAATGAATAACCAGAGATCTGTTGCTTTAATGATGCTGTTGTAAAAATGATGGCCCTGAGCTATTTCAGACCACATATACTGAATTCTGGCTGATGCTTATCAGTTTATATGCAAGAAAATTTATAGCATGCAACCTAAATGAAACAGTCCTTTGGACAAGAAGAAATGGATTGCAGGTGCAAACAAGCATGAAATGAAAATCTACTAATGAGTTTCCATTAGCAGCTAAATACATAATCGAATAATTTTTAGCCAACATAGAGCAATGAGAAAATCAATTTATTCCTCATAAGTACTACTATATGGATTGATGCTCTAATACAGCTAAACTGGTTTTGTTAAGTGAAAGCTGAGCTTCAGATTCAGTTAAAGCTTAGCTAATAGCAACAGTAGAACATGGGTTTGCTTTTACTGAATAGGAATGGAATATACTTGCTTTGGAAACTCTAAATAACATAAGGTGATATGAAGTACTAATTAATATCAAGTATTTCCATCTGAAATATAGAGACTTTTCAGATTTTTCTGAAATATAGATCTTTCAGAAAGATGGACTAGCGCTGGCACAATAGAATTTACTTATGAATATCCATTGTTCATCATCTGCTCTTGAAGCAATGGTATCCTCAATTTCCCATCTATTTTTGCCTTAAACAACCTCTAACCTGCGTTTTGTTTGCATGGTGTTTTCAAACCTTACTCAACTACAGTAAATATTTCTCCTTCACCTGCAGAGACCTCAGTTTCAAGGCTCTCACAGCCATATACAAAAACAAAATAGCTTTGAAAAGCTGGTTTGAAAGTGTTGGTGAGGATTCTGCAGCAGAAGACACACTTTGGAGTTAAAGAGGCACCCCTTCAGCACCATGCCTAAGAACGGCGGAACAGTGTGTTGATGCAGTTACTGCATGTGAATGAAATTTATACTGAGAAAATGGCCAGTATGTACACTACAAATAATCTGTGTTTCTTCCAGGTCAGATTCTTCACCTTTACTTCCAGCGAGGTGTATGTCCCATGGACCTCATGGAGCTACTCCTGTAGAAAATACCATTCCACAAAACGGAGCTCAGATGGGCATGATTTAGCCTCCACCATCCAGTGGCTTTAATTATGGAGAGGTAGGTGGGTTTCTCCTTCATCCGTTTAGAAACACAGCCCTGCAAGCTAAAAGCACTTTTCAGGGCAAGATACTGAAATCAGGAGGAATTTCAAATGGGATACACTTGAACATTTTAAAGCTCAATAGTTTGTGACTCAACGTATGCATAACGTTTACCAAACCAGAAGTCAAAGGAAATAATAATAGTAGGAAAGGAGAAAGCCAAGTACTTTTTAGCACCTTTTTTTCAAGGAGGAATTCATTGTGGTAGCTCAGCCTTATTAAGTTTTTAAAACAGTGATTGATATGATGGAGATCCTAGATCAGAAGTAATTACCTGATTGGGGCAGATTTCAGTGGACATTATTTCTCAGTGGATCTTATACAGGGAAGTTGGAGCTTATAATATGCTGAAAAACAAATGGACTTGCTTGGACACATAATACTTCTTGACAAGCTTTCAATAAATGCATGGCTGCATATAAATCTCCTATTTTAGTGTGACAAATATATCCCCTTCTAACAGAAACTTCAGCAAACTCTGAATGGAAATGTTCTGGCTGTTGACAGTCGAAATGAGGAAAAGGAGCATAATTAAGCTAAACATTGCATTAAACATCTCATGTTTGGTGACCAGCTCTTGCACGCTAGTAACACCTTGCTCCGCAAATGGCTATGTTGAATTCAGTGGACTGATAGCTTGTACTCAGGTAACACTTAGCAACTGATGGGATCCCTATTGGATGTGCGAATTTGTCAGACTGAAATGTAGTCCATTCACTACTCAAGTCAGCTTCCTCCAGTCTGGAAAGCACGTAACTCAGCAAGACA
>JANHGB010002246.1:0-51677 GCA_026283785.1 Coracopsis vasa | reverse complement strand
TGCCTTTTACATTTCCAGCATCCAGTAAAAGGCATAAAAATAAGCTCTTAAAAGTTTAATGAAGTTTTCAAACATTTTATGTTTATTTTGCAACATAAGGAAGTAACCAGGATTTAATCCTTGACAGGATTCAAAAAGTAAGCAACTTTTGAGAAAGTGATAATTTTATTATATATTTGGGTTTCAGTAAAACAGTAGATAAAGCATTAGGCCTAGTCTAAATTTATAATTCAGTTGATTATCACAAGCTAAATAACTGGCCCACACTGATTGGTACATACTTCCTCAGAAATTTTAGTCAAATGTATTCAAATAGAAATACTGTTCCCACAACTGAAAATTAACTAAAGACCATAAAGAGCTAATGAAAAAAAAAACAAACATGGAATAGGAGAATACTGCTTATAGAGTTTTGCACATTTTAAATATGGTGCAATAGGAAAAGTAAAATTTTATTGGACAAATGCCATAGCTATACCAAAATGAGGGCAGGTTTAAACACTATGGAAGAGAGAAAAGGAAAATGTAATCTGACATGTAGTATCTCTGTATTTGCAAACTGAATTCACTACATCATTAAATGGAAATTTGTGCTTAAAACCAGACTGCAGTTCTGACCTAAAATAACATTTACTTTACAGTACTGCAGTTTAACACACAGTTCTACAACCCTATAGAAAACCTTTTTTGTGTTTATTTTATTGTTAGTAGCTTTCGTATAATCATATAAACATTTGTGGCAAAATATCCATACCCAGATAATAGATGAGGAAAGACATGATGCCAAGGCATTGGGAAGCAACAATGAGGTTGGCTAGAACCAGGCTGAGCGACAAGGTGGATTTTGGACTGCTCCAGCAAAGGACTGGGCATAGAACAAGGGAATGAGGATTGACTTTGCTGGCATTGGTGTATTCCAATGAGTTGCTGAGCACTTTTTGATTATAAAGTTAGTGACAAACTTACAGATTTAAAAGAAATAATTTTTGGAGCTCGAAAACACTGATACATTATGTGATGCATTATGGTTTCCTGGTTTTTGATACTATTTACTTTTGCTGTAAACTAGTAGAGCAGTGGAACTGAATTTCCACTGCTGCTTAAACATACTATCCAAAATGCTGTTGAAGCATTCCCATTTTCCACCATATCTGAGAAATCAATTCCCAATAATGGGCTTTTAATATCACCCTCTCCAAAACATTGAACAGTGATAGCAGAATATTGGCTTTTCCTACAGGTAGTATCAGATTTGCTCGAAAGTTTGGTATACTTTCAGATGTCTTTAACCATCCAGATAATGAGGGGCAAGATAAAAGAGAGACAAGTTTGGAATGGTAATGATGTGTTTGAAGGATAGCTGTGATAACATCAAAGATACGGTACAAATACAAATATCACTGGAGGAAGGAGAATGGTAAAGAAACTTGCTGAATAATAAAACAACACTCTCATTATATATAAAAATGTTTGACTGGTATTCCCTGATATTATTTATACACCCTCCCTAAGAAAGAACAGATTTTGAGAACATTTAAAATAAACTAAGAGGACAATCTTGCATTCACATGGAATTAGGAATGTCAAAATACATGTCTTTTTTGTATTCTAACATCTACCACCTTTTCAAGTTTGTTTTTAACTTTGAACAGAGGTTTTAGGTTCCTCTGTTTCCACTTTACGAAATGTTCAGTTTTGCTGTGTTTTTTACCAGCTTAGGGCTGATGCAGCCTCTGAGGCTCTGGGAATACACAGTACTTGTAAAATCACTGATGACGTTTTCATACCTGCACAAGAATTTCAAATACACTTCCATTTGAAGAAATGACTCCATATGCTCCAGTCTTTCAAGTGCTAAACCCAAGTGTATAAATACGTTTTCTAAAATTCACATGCTACCCACTGGCATGCAACGAAACATGTGCGTGTACGTGTGTGTGTATAGACACATGAGCACACATTTGAGAGTTATGAACCTTACAAGTAATGCAGTTAAGAAGTACAAACTGCTTGTCCAGTACTGTGAAATTTTGTTTTAACCTGTGAATTTGAGTTTTATTTCAAAAATCTAAGATTTTAATGTCCTTATCAATTCTCTTTTAAGGCAATGTACTGAAAAGCAATAGAGTCTTTAGACTTTAGAAAAAGCAGAATTATAGCGCTCATTGCTTTCAACTCATTGCACAGTTATGAAAAAAAAAAACAAAAAAAACCCAAAAAACCCCAAAACCCAACCCAAATGTACAAATCTCAAAACAATGTCTGTATTACAGATTTCTGATGCTTCTATACACAGCATTCTCAAAGCTGCATTACTCAGCTATTTAACAAAACAGAATGTATTATTTGGCTTGTGTTTCTGCACATGACAAGATTCTGATTAGCCCACTGTACCACATTCAGTATAAAGAACTTTGTGACTCAAGGGCCAATCTATGAGGGAGGAGTACAGTTTGTGGAAATAGTCCACTTCGGATTTGTCAATAAGGACTAAAAAACCCCTGCATTCAGAAGCAGCTAGAAGTGAACTGAGAAATTCAAGTTTAACTCCTGCATACAGCAATTACTTAGATGGCATATGCTACAACTATAAGCGATTTATGGAAAATACAAATGGTTCTATACCCTTAGCTGCTAAAAGGAGTCTCTCTGCACACTCTTTCACACAATTACCCACAAAAATTTCATACGCTTTTACAACATATGAAGTTAAATGATATGCATCGCAACCATTAGCCTAAATGGGGAAGTCTGGTTTGTTTTAAATAGTTAGAAGAACCAACACATAGCCTTTGCCTTACAGTTATTGTTTAGCATAGGATGGTTCAGAAAATTCAGAGATGTAAAATTATTTCACTGCCAAAAGGCACAGAGTCTATGGTATATTCTGGAAATTAAAATCTATTCAGAAAAAGTTCTAGAGTATTATTTCTAGAGTAATTTAATACCAGTTTTCCACTAACAGCTTAAACTGCATGGAAAACCCCCAAGCATGAAATACTTAATGATCATACTGCATTCAAGTGCCTAGCTCTCACTGCAAAGCCTATCTTCTGAAACATGTAGCGAGCACCTGCTTGGTGGTTGCGAGTCATCAAACTACAAAGCAATGAAAAAATATTTGGCCAATAGGCAATTATCCCACAATTCTTTCATAATTTCTAATTATGCCCTGAGCCCACTTCAGCTACTCCACTGTTTCCCAACTGTGGGATTAATTCTCTATTATAGGCTTAAACTCTACAGACTCATTCTTCATTTGAAGTACAGATATCATGAAAACATGAGATCAATATAAACACATGTTGAGCATAAATCAGTGCAGAGCTGCTCTCCAAATCTGCAAATAGGCTATAAAATGTAAGTGTGGTGTTTATTATTTTTCCAAGACATCAAAGAATTTGCTCTATTTGTTCCTCTTCTGCAAAAAACAGAAATCTTCACACACCAGAATTTCCAGTTCCCACCCAGGAAATCTCACTTAGACTTGCCTACTGCTCTGATCTTTCCCATAAGAAATATGATCTCCACAAAGATCCATGATAGTAGTGATTTTGAGAAGCTGAGCTTGAATCCAGCTTGTTGCCAGGCCACTAGACAGTGGTAAAATGCGCATGTCCAGTATAGTCCTATACTGAGAGTCAAAGTGCCAGGCTGAAGAGCTGGTAAATAGGACTATTACCTTTCTTTCACAGCTACAGAGAGGCAGAATGGGGTTTTAACCAAAAATCAACAGATTAGGTCACTGGGAGCTAACGTAAGAACATCTAATGAACAAAGGAGAAACGTACACTCATTTAAAAAAAAATAAATCATATTTCCTGAAAATGCAGTTATTTTCCCTAGCAGCTCAAAGGCTTTTTTCTTAAGCATAAACTAATGCTTAAAGACAGCAGGGCAGGAAACACTTACTTGTCAGAATAAGGCATCTATCTCCAGAACTTAGAGCATTTTTGCATAAGACCCCAGGCATTGCCACAGAAGTATCCGAACCTATTACGTAGTGTCATACAGGTATATGACCAACAATGTCTCTCCCAGAAACTTCTACTGGGGAGAACCTGCTCTTCAGTTGCTGTTCTTTTTATAAACACCACTGAAGGAAACAGCCTTTCAGTCTGTATTTCCTACTATTATGCAGTTTTCATCACTTATCTCAGTATGTGGCATTCATGACAGTACCTTTATGACTCCAAGGTAATGAACACAGCTCTTTGTCAATATTTGAAAGTGTGAAACACTACAACCAATTACACCTTAGAAGGGCAGTATAAAATTTCAAAGACAAAGGCCAAACCATAAGTATGTTAGTCTTCATCAGGAAAAAAAGAAAGCATGCCTGTAAGCTTGTGTATGCACTTGGTACAAACAGCCTGATTGTAAGAACATCTTATGACTCACCAATAACTGCTTCTGTAATGCTTATTAGAGCCAAAATGCCATACAAGTTTCAACAACATATCACCCCATACTTGTCATGTACAGTAACACAGACACAAAAACAGAGCTGCCACACAGTAACTGCATTCTGTATAACACCTACTTTAATAAATCTGAGCTATTATCAGCAAAAAGATTTGTGTGGCAAGCATTTATCAGTGTTGGACTACAAAGTGTATGTCTCAAAGTTATTTTCAACAAAACAGTATATTATCACTATATTGAAGGTACAGAAGAATAATTTTAGAACAGATGACTTAGAAAGCTTTGTGCTATGTGTACTCTTTTCTGCCTTGGTTAACAAACATTGATTTAGGAATAACTCCATTTTCTTTCCAGCTTATTAACTTAAAGATATGCCTATGGTCAAATCTACTTGAAGTTGAGGCCATTTCCTGTACACAGAAGTAAGCTATGAATTTTATCAGCTTCCTACTTTTTTTTTTTTCCCCTGATGGGACTGCAGAAAAAAAAAAGTAAAAAATAAAGTGTAAAAATACTGCATACGTCCCACAAAAATAGAAAGTTTAGACTCAATCCAACTACACAGTGAGAATTTTCAAGGGAGCCATGTCCAGGACTTTGTTTTCAGAGGCTCACAAATAGCTCAGAAATGTACTTTTAATTCAATTTTTGTTAATTCCTTTAAACGAGTGCAATATTAGTTTAGGGAAAAGATCCCAGAATAACTTTAAAAAGAGTCAAAAGGGACGACAAACATACATTCTTGTGATGTAGGCCCCCACCTGAGTTTCTGTATGTTTAAACCAAAGTCACCAAGAAAAAGCCAGGATCCCTTCCAATGTCTGTGAGCAACTATGTGAACAATTGAGCACAGTTCACCTCACAAAAATTAAAGAAAAAAACCCCAACCTGCTATATCCTACAAGTGAGCTGAGTGTCTCAAAATGATTTGACCTTTTCTCCCCATGGTAATTCGTTTTTCTAGTGCAGTTCACCACATTTCTCCCCCAGACTATAGTACTGTGAAATTTACCAACTTTTGGACTTTTCTCCATGTCTAAATAAAACTTGCATGCGTCTTTTACTTTATAGATGACACCTGCAGTATTACCAGATAAAATCAAAAGAATGTTAATTGGTTCTCGATTATTTACCCGATTGTAAAATGGATGCTGCGGTCCCGTCATACCGCTATAGTAACTGCTGTGAGGTTGTGGTGATAAAACTCCATTATTGAAAGGTCCATTGAAAGACGTTGTAGAAGAGCAAGCTGAGGAAGGCTGACTGAACAGAGAGGTCGCTCTACCAGGTGCCTCATGAAAAGGCAATGTGGGATAAGGAAGTCCTCCAATATTCATTTGATCTCTTGCAGCACGAACATCTGAAAAATAAAAAAGGTAAAAGAGAAAGAGATTGTGCTTGAAGTATCTGAAAAAGTTTTGATTCGTTTGCCAATTCATTGCAGTACATTTTTGTGTATTTAACTCCAATCAGAACTCATCAAGTAGAACGACTAATGCCATTTGTTGATTTCTCTTGAGGATCACATCTACGCAGAAGGCTTTAGGAGACTTAGGACAATTTATAGCATAAATTTATGTAGCATATTAAATGCCTCTAAACATTCTCTCTCAGAGAGAACATGTTACAAATCCCAACCCAAATGGGAGGAAATGCAGGAACACATCACGCTAAGTATGCCTCTGATGCGATAGTCAGACCTGTACTGTTTCTGTAGAGATTAACAAGACAGAGCTTGTGAGTTAAGTCAGGCCACGCCACGGTAGTTATCAAGTGCAGAGAAGGAAGTTGAATAAAATAACAAAACAGATTCCAGCTGAGGACTGAAGAAAAGTGCCATGACAGAAAAGATAAGCAAAAAGAATCATTAATTCCATCATTCAGTTCCCACCTAGAATACTGACTTGACTCATAAGAATCCTATTTTAAATTCTGGCTTTCTTCATAGCTTTAGCATCTCTTAACAAGCAGAAATGTTAGGATGCTTTACCCTTACTCTAGAGGCAACTGCAATCCCTAAGACCAGACAAGAAGTGCCACAGCATGCGTCACATCAATCCACAATAGCAGTGAGTGCTCAGAATATTTAAGGCCAAGCAAAGTGTTTTTCTGCATAACAGCACATAGCTGAACCTGACTGCATTTTTTGAGAATACAAGCAAGTACAGAGAACTGTGTAACAATCACTGCACAATAAAAACACTCACCCTAGGATGAATCTAAATATAATACTACAGCAGACGATAAAGTAACTCACAGGTACCAACTGCATGGGTATCTAGTAGTATATACGTCCAAATGGAGATGTTCCACTTTGTTTCACTGGCTTCGGCTCTACAGGATCTTATTGGTGCTATTCAAAATTGTAAACAAAGATCTGGAAGCCAACTTGCATATGTACTACTAAAATATCACTGTGTGTATTGGTTTCCTCCATCTGCTAAAGCAGTCTTCAAATAAAAAAGAATTCCTGCTCCAAAAGAGAAGCTTTAGCCTAAGTATGATCTGGCCTTTACAGCAAAGCTACTAAGTGAAACTGAATGGCCTGTTACTGAAGTCAAATCAGACAATCCGCCAGTCTGATTTGATGAACAAATCAGGATTCTGTGCAACATGCAAAGTAGCTCTACCTAAAATGGAAAGAAATAATAATGTCATTTCCCATTTATTTGAGAGGATACTCACCTGCAATAATTTCTCGTAGCTTGGGATCTAAGTTTACAGTACACGGCAAAAATGTTCTTATATCACGTGCCACAAGAACAGGTGTTCGTGAAGATAAAAACACTTCAAAGTTCCGTATATCTCCATCAATTTCAAGTAGAGGTTCAACATCTTTAGTTGTAGGGATATTCTTTGAAATTCTGGGGAAAAAATTACATACAACAAATGAGATTTATTAGAGTATGACTTCTATTTGCATAGTGATACCGAAGGGTGAAATACTAGCCCACTTGCATCCATTCTCTGTTCTCTGGAGAATGAACAGAACCCATAATGAGCTGCACTGTCTGCAGAAAGAACAATGTAACATTTTTTAATATTCAAAAAATCTCAAACTGCTAAGTAATCTGACCTGATTGCTTCAGAGAAATCTCAAAGAAGCCATACTGAAGACTGAATTCAGATCGAGAATTTATATATCAGCAACATCAAATCTAAATAAGGGTAAGTTAACATCTGTCAACATTAACTTCAAACATTTGTTCAAATTCTGATACCCCAACCAGAAATTCCACGTTAAAAAATCTCAGTCTTAAACTAACACTTCTTGTAATAGGAACACTCAGGCATCTTAAAGATTCATTAGAACACAACTGTGCATGATGTCATGGTAAAAAGTGGAAAACCAACTGTCTGCTTCCAAGTTATTCACCTTCTGAGACATGAAGCCACCAATAGAGAACAACAAAAACAAGGGACATGATCAATATAAGGGACTGCTGATACATTATGACTATTGTCAAGCAATGGTGAGTTTTTTTGTAAGCAGTATCATAAAGGAGAGTTTTAGGAAGGAACAAGGAAAAGGTTTAAATGTTAGCCTTGTGGAATTTTATAAAAAGCTCCTACCAAATGCAACTGATGGCGCCTGACATAGTGGGTCAGAAGGACCTACATTATTTGACATGTCATCTCACATCATGATGACTTGTATCTCACCTGATACTAAATGAGAAATTATAATCTAAATCAAAGATTACTAAAATGAAAAATTGTTTCTCACAGCCAGTACAATAAAAACGGAAACAGTGAAAGAATGCACTAAGAATGGTTGACATGGTTATAGTAATGACTATAAAGTGACTATGACAGTACTCTAAACAGATACCTGTGAAGTAACCATGCTGTATTTGAAGTCAAAATAGAAAAAGTGTTATGAGAAAAGCAAAACAAAACTTTAAATAAATATAAAATTAATGATGCACCTCACTAATTAATGTTTTTTCCCAAAGACATATTATGATCACAGTTCCATGAAAAGTGGAAAGGAGTGACTCAGCATAGAGACATTGACTGCTCTTTGAGCTGCTGTAACTTGCTAAGAAGTTAGCATAGCACAAAGAGTCTTCTCCAATTACTGGATAATTAAAGCAGCTGCCAGTGCTGTCATGGGGGAAAGGACTACTCTGATGCATGGATGGAGGGAAGAAGGAACCCCTCATGGACACTCAGTAATGTATTGAAGTGCAACCAAGAATCTCTTACATTAAATAAATACACTCTGATGCGTTCATGGAGAGAAAAAGAAAAAAAAATTCTGGTTGTAATTGAATTGTATTTTTAATACAGCTAATGAAATAAGTCCATCATTAGCTAAACAATCTTATCTTGGTTCATAATTTGTTAGCTTTTTGAAAGCAACCATCTTTTATCTTTATTTTTAGATCCTCCATAAAAAGTAGAATTTTATGTACCACGGGATTACTTCAGAGACAACACTTGCAGATTTACACAGAATATTTAGCATTTCATGTTAAAAGAAAGAAAAGAATTGAGGATCAATGGGATCAAGGCTAGATACTTGAAGTAAGTGCAACTCTTCCACATTAAAAATGTATTTTAACTGTGTGTTAATACTTTGATCTGATCTTTTAGGACAGTCTTGCCCTATACTAAAAGTAGAATTAATAAATTTCTATAAATTATACCAGAAAATATCTAAATGGACCATGTACCTAACAGATGGAGGATACTGCCATACAATGTTGTCATTAGCATTATCTACGAGTAACTTTATTCACAATGAGATGTTACTTCTACAGCATTGGAAAATGTAACAAATATAAAGACTAAAAGCAAGTGTATCTTATTCTAACAAAGGTTCTGATCTTATAAATCATTATGAGATGCCATCCAGATGGCAGTGGGATTATCCACTCTAGGGAAGTTGTAAGGCTTCACAGGCATCAGCCATAGCAGAATAAAAAGTGGTGTTTCTGTAAGGAGACAAAACTTGACACCCAGAAGTAGGTTAGTTTCAAAGAACAGAAACCAAAACCGGTTTGTTTGCCAATGGTCAAAAAAAAAAAAAAAAAAACACATTAGCAGGATCAAAGTAAAACTTGGGTACTCAACAGAATCTGAGAATTCCACATTTTACATTAATATTTAGCTACCTCCTAGGTTTATTTTGTCTTACAGAACACTGCGACTAAACTGACTGCAAATGTGTATGATTTTATTCAAACATCATAAATGTAAAAAAACCCCAAACCCACGAATGCACACTTTAGTTACATATATTTACTGTGAGTATCCTAGACAAGTGTTCAATACTGGCATAATTAAAATTAAGTCACTTTTTAAGTCAGGGACTGAAGAGTTAAAGAGTGGCCTACTTCAACACTTAAATCTACAAAATAAAAAGCCAAAAGAGAATGTGACATAGATTTAAATAAAACACACAGCTGATGAATCACATGAAACAAATTAGCTGAATTTTAATGCCAGCTCTACTTCAGTCTGAATGCGAACAGTGTTCTGAATACGATGAACAAAGCTACTGTTCAGAAGCCAATAGCCCACTGCTGGTGTGCAGATTGAAGTCTCTATTCTAACCTCCTGAGCTCAATGTCTTAAACTACGCCTTTGAAAGAAATATTTATGTAAATGATAATCTTTTGGCAAAGAGCCACAAAAATCATATGTGCCTGTACTTCTCAGATAAAAAATTAAAAGGTTAGCATGTAAAGTACTTTAGGAGCTACTTTTCTAAAATATAAGCACGTCGATCTAAAAATAAGCACTGTGAACACCCTATTCTCATTTTGGGGCTAGATTTTCCTGAGGCAGAAGATTTATTCCTTAAATCAGAAACATCAAAAACTGTCAGTGTTACAGAGTGCCTGTTTCCATGAAAAACTACTTGCATTTAAAAGGAATGAGCCCAAAACAGAACATTACATTGACAGAAGAGAACCTTAAAAATTCATTCCACTATTCTGCACATGTCCTTTCCATGAGCAGCTAAAATTAAAACCTGCTCTCTGTGTGGATTAAGTTATATTCCACAAATGATGGATTATTTCTGTGTTCTTTTTCCTCAGATAAAAATAATTTAGTGTAAGTACATACACATCATCTTATCTTCCATTCAAGAGACTGTAAATTTGCTCTAAATTTTTTCCAGTTTATGTTCATCTGGCACTTCTATGACTGACTTGGAAAATAACCACAACGGTCCAGCAGTGGCTCCAGCACTAAATGTTGCCAGCACAGCTTAGAACATGCTAGTACGTGACACAGCTTACCTATTCACCACCTACTGCAGGAGATGGTTGATACCACAGGATGCAGTCCTTCACCACTCACTAAAAGGCAGTAGCATCAACGACCTTCATCCACTCACTGTGGATACAGCCTCTTGACTCACTGACTTGATCTCCTGGCTTGAGCCTTGTGGCTGCAAACTACTGGGCTGTTTGCTATCCCTGGTTACTGTTCCTAAACCTGCTTTGATTTTCCTGTTTGACTGCTGTGGGACTGTACCCCTTGCTAGCAAAGACAACACCCTGCCTGTCTGGCTGTTGTCCTCAGCTCCCAGCTTGCCTTCTCTCATCCAGCAGCCTGCCCTGCAGTCTTCTCTCCAAGTTCTCATACTCTGAAGAGCCAATCTCCCTGCTCTTCCCAAACCTCTCTCCCTGAATGAAAAAGTGAAGAAATTCTATAAATTACTCTTTGCACACCTAAATACTTTTTTTCCCCTCATGTGTTTTACAGGAGCAAGTAACTATGTGGACAAGAGTCATTTAACTTTTGCACTAAATAAAAAGCAACAGACCTAATTAATGGTTATTAAATAACAAAGCAACAGAAGGCATAAGCATGAAGGAATGTTTTATATATCATACACCTTTTAAATTTTTCTTTCAATACAGTTGAAGACAAAAATGTTGCTTAAAATAATGAAACGTCTCATTAAAAATTACACAAAACCGTATTTTCTAAAAGTTTGATACTGAGAAACAGAAAAATAAAAAATCTGGGCCAAATATTAATAATACAGTGCTTTGCTCTGAAGTTATTTATCTCACTCTTCTCATGTCTGTGAGTATAGTGACAGTGCATCTTCATGCATAAGGGTGCATTTTTTTTCTGGACTAAAAGCTCTCACACAAAACGCTTCAGAAAATTTGCAGCACTATCAATATATCAAGAATAGTGCTGCAAACACTGTTTCAAACTGAAATTTGCAACAGATTATTTGAAAAAGAGTATTTTCTTATGTACACATCTGTATAAAGGCAGGAATAAAAAGTCATCACACACTCAATACTAAAACATAAGGGAATCAATGTTTTCTCTTAATAAAGACCAAAGAAAAGAAACCTATAGTTTGATATATCTATCTAGACAAATCAGAAACCCCTCAGTGCACACTGAGCTGCAGAGACTTCACTGAACAGATGCAACAACTATCTAAAAACATAGGTATTCAGGAACGCTTGCTTTGCAAAACTGACTCCGTGCATTCAAGTTATAGCAGATAAAGCATTTCTTCTGAGTGTTCCTGCTCTTGATCATTTCAGAAAGAAAAACCATTCTGATCCTTAAAAGACTATTTATTAAACTAATCTCCCACACCCAGTATCATGCACTGTCACTGAGCCATATCAAAAAGGCCTATTTTTAATGCAGTTTTCCAGAATACACCCTACACTGGCATTCTTTATAATTAAAAGAAGTGTTAATACAGTTACAAATGCTTGGATTCCTTCACAGCTCTGCAGTGCTATTTGCATTACAGAAGGCAAAATAATTTTAAAAAAAATACTATTTATTACACAGACGGAAAAGCATCAAAACAGAATAACACAGAAAAATCTAAGACTGCTCAAGGGTGCTTTGTAAACAAAAAAGTAATTATGTCCCACTAACTGACAAGCCCAACAAGATCACTCACACAAGCGAAGTACAAGAATACTGTATTATTCTGTTTTGGTATTTCATCACTGAACGTCAGTTACAAAGCTACTTTATGGCTCTATGCAGGAATTCTTTTATTCAGTACTTCCATCTGTAGGACTTTAGAAATTCAGCAAGTATTTGCAGTCCTCTAGCATCAGAAATGGCCATGGTTCACGCAAGTCTCCAGCACAAGATTCTTTTCTGTGGTATTTTATGGCAAACAGGTAAACCTCGGGGCCTTCTCCAAAAGTCCATGGCAAACACTTCACTAATAGAAGCATGAATTCTACTTGTCAGAGTAAGTCAAAGACTAACCTGTGTTGCAAATGCAAAACAGAAATGGAAGGCAAAAGGTACAACTGCTATACTACCTTAGCTTTAATAGGTTAATAATCAAAATGCAAGTCAACCAGTACCAAAGATGTATTACTTCCTTTATACAGCATTTGAAATACCTGATCTATTCCTTATCTTGCTTTCTGAAGCAGCTTCTTATGACAAAGTTGACCTAATGAGACAATTTCATGTATGTGCACAGGAGCAAGTCGCTGCAAGAATACTAGAGCATCAGCTTCCAAAAGAATCTGATACTGCATGCTACCGCTCAGTGGTAGGCTTTTACGGCAATATGAGACACTGGTCTTTTCTGAATATAAAGCAAGAATTTTATCTCCTTTTTTTTTCCTGGGAGGTAGATTATGTTGCATTTATTGTGGGGTAAGAGCCAGGATATGGGCCACCAGCAGTACGTAGCCAAGAGATACATTTCCAGCTTATTATCTTACCTGACAATGTTTTCCCACATTCTCAGGTTTTTGAATAAATATTCTACTTCTGACAAAAACATTCAGCAGACACAAAAAGCCACCATCTCTAATTTTATTTCCCGATTTTATCAATTCCCCACAAGCATACAAGTCTCACAAATTGACTGACAGAGGTTAAAGTCTACTTCCCTGAAATTGTTCAGAGTTGCTAAAATTAAAGTTTCTATGTTCTACCCTAAGCTAGTATCAACCAGTAGTGCTTGAAGGGATTTGAAATAGACCCAGGAGCATTTTTGAGAGATGTCATTAATGCACATTAACTATACTGTAAGCATTTAAACCTATCTGGAACCTACTGTAGAAATATTACTATAACTCTGTATTACAAAGGTAACTAAAAACGCTACAAATATTCCTCTGTCTTGTTCTGATTAGCTTTTGCTTCAATCCTTTTTTCCCCCCCTAATACCTTTCCATCTGAACTTTCTTCTTACTTGTCATGCCCTCTGGTATTTTTTTTACTTCTCTTTTATGCCTTGCCTCATGTAGGTCTACTTAGTAGACAGCTGGGCAACAATCCCCTACTCCCAAAATGGTATGCTGCCTTTTAACATTGAGACCACACTATTAGTACAGTAAGAAACATAATAATTTTATGTGCCTTGCGTTTAAAGTAGGAGGCAATAAAAGGAAACTGGAAGACAAAAAGCAGGTTAAATATTTAGAAGCAATGCCTCGCTGTGAGGTCTACAAGAATATTAAATTGTCTACTTAGAGGAAATGATTTATTTAAACCTAGCCTGGGCAAAAGATGATTGCAGAGAACATTATAACCAGAGTGATGAATGTGGCACCTTCCATAGCTTTTTCATTTCTATAATCACTAAAGAGCTACACTTCTTAAATTAATACATCAATAGATTTTATACAACTTGCAAATCCCTCAAAAGTTAATTTCAACCTTTTTATTAAAAGGTATTTAAACAGTGTCAAAACTGGAATTAACATAATAACCTTCCAGAAAAGTTACATTTCAAATGATCTTGCTCAATTTTAACATCGCTGGAGATTTGCTGAAAACGTGTAACATACTTTTTAAAAAGAATAATTTAATAGATACTCGTCTAAAGCACTGTAACGAAAAAGTAGACAGATAATGCTTATCTTCAGTTTTTATTTTACTTCTTTTCTTCTTTCTTATGTATATTAACAAAAACCCCTCAAATGATTTAAACAAAAGCTTTTAGCTCAACACATAATTGCAACAAAATTACAATAATTGTACCAATTAAAATAATCCTGAATGAACAGTTTGTCATCTTAATGTTCCAATGGTTTATAGAAGGATCTACTTAATTAGCTGAAATTGCTTTCCAATGTTAGTATCAAATGTCATTTGTTAAAAGTTGAACGATTTCGAAAATAATTTAACAAAGCAATTTTACTAAACACCAAGAACCAACATTTTCTTTTCAGCTGAATAAAGCAAGCAGATGTGTCATCAAATTGCTATAAAAATAAATGAGCCTTTATATGGGGAAAAAATAAATTTTACTACTAGTGCTACAGAATCCTATTTTCTGATTTTTATGAAAAAATTTTTTTAATAAAATAATTTCCTATCATTTATACCTTGGTGGTATTTTTAGTACGCTGTAACTACACCTTCTTAAATTGAAGTAGTAAACAATGAAGTAGAAATATTCAACTGTATGTGAAACAGAAAAATGCTTTAACCTAAGTGATTTTCTAATTTGATTCACCACGGGTGTATAACACAAAAGACCCAAACTTATCAGTAAAACAGCCACCAATGAAACCACACTACAGAACTCCAGATCTACAGTTATTAACTGCTGCTCCACTTGGAGCTAAAGTAGTTTTTACCAGTTTAATCTGAAAAAGTGAAAAATAAGAAATAGAGGATGAGTTGTCTGGTAACCCGAAATTAAGTATTTCTCTGGTTACCACTGCTAGAAGTAACTCTTTCTGTGGTTGCTTCCAAGAAAGATTAACTTCAGTAAAAAGATTAGGGAAAAAGGCAAGCAAAATTACGTACCAGTGCTGAAACTGGAAAGACAACGTCTAGAACTGAAGAAATTAAGAAACACCAGCACTTTCCATCACTGATCAATCAGAGTAGATGTCTTTCACAAATTATTCCTTATACTGGTGTAAGTTGCAAAATCATTAAAAAAAACTTAAAAAAAAAAATAATTGCGCTATGTCTATCTGAGATCCTTTAGTTCCATATACAAAAAAGAATCCTGAAGAGAAGAAAGCTATTATGTTATTCTTTTATTTGGTGTGTTCTGTCTTGGCACGTCATTTTGCCATCCAATTTGCCATCCATCATAGGTAGCCATGCATACATATGTGCACAAATGCTTTACTGCAGAGGTTAAATTAAGCCCAAGTGATGGATAAATTATATGTTGCTCAGTTTTAAATAACGGTTACTTACAACTCTGAGGAAAGCACAACCATTTTCTCATCCTGGAAGATATGACCTCCTTTTTAAAAAAAAAATCAAAGAGTTAAGATTCCTTATTTTCATAGTTTCCTTTAGCTTCCCAAAAAGCATGTTTTCAAGGAGATTAAGTATAAATGCAGATTCTAAACTGAACAGACGGCTCATGAGAGTTTCTTCTATCCTGAGCCAAGCTCTCATGTTCTAATATTTTTGATGAATATGTAAGAATAGTCATGTCACAGAAATTCAGGGACCAGCACCTGTTGGCTGATATCCTCACAAAGAATTGATAAACTCTGTCTTCATGCATCACTTTGAGCAAAGCCTAGGCAAAGAACGACAGGTAGGACTGTTCCTCATGATATCTAGCACAACGAGTAACATCAGAACTAGCCTTTCTCACAGCTTTGCCAGGTAATGGCTAGAGTTATATTCAGAAATATATGGAATCTAGATCCTACTCCCGTAAGAGGACTATACTTACCATGGATCTACCTAATTCCTGGGTGAATGTTCTATCCCAACAGTAGCCAAATATGATCATAAGGAAATTCTCATGGATTACTATCAACTTCCTACCGAGATTTTACCCCAAGGTGCCCTGCATAACAGGTAGGTCATCAAATTGTTCTGGTAGCCTGCAGTGTGTTCCCTGTCATTTTCTTTTCAAAGGCCAACTGGAACTTTATTACAGTGGCCTGTCTAGACAATTCATCATGCTTACTAGAAGGTTCTTGTGACCTGCCATACAGCCTGCCCTAGCACTTGGTATAACTAATTGAAACACATCCATCTTCAAATTAAAGTAGCCTTTGCTTCTGCATTTTGTGCTGAACCTAGTCCTTTCCTCCTGCTGCAAGCATGCTCAAACTACACTTATTTGTTCAGGCTGTTTAAGGGCTTCAGCTACTTCAGGATCCCAAACAGGCTCTACATGCAAGGTAAGCACCATGAGACTCAACTGGAGCCTTGCACTAGCAACTCAGAGCATTCACACTAGCAGAACTCTAGATGATGCAGGAATTTCAGGAGTAAAAATTCACACAATCCATAGCTTTTCAAGCGTTTAAAATCTAGTCAGTAATTTTCTGAATTGCATTCTTGAACTCAAGGGGCATATGCATGCCTGAAGTTCCACTTTCAGCTGTATAAACCGTAACACATGGAACAGACTTTAATCAGTGAAGAACAGTCCAGCTGCTAACAGCTTTAAGAAGTGACAAACTGGTAAATCTGCCATATATAGAAGATTGCCCATAGATGCAGAAACTCAGCAAGGCCTACAGGCAAGAGGGTTACAAAATTACTTTAGTTACTTCTAGGAACATCTTCCAAAAGACAAAGTACTGTAGATTTTGGTTTCTGCCATGATAAGGACATAAAGCGGTAAAATGTCTTCAGCAGGTATCTTATTTAGTGAGTAAACATAATGAGGAAAGGGAGACAGAAGACATTCCCTCCCACACAATTAGCTTTAACAGCATGATTTTTATCAACAAGGTAGCGATATCAAATCACTGCATTCTACAGCCTTGAGCAGTGGAAAATACCAAAAAACAAAATAAGATGACTAGAACTCAGAACCTCAAACTGAAATGAAAAACTAAGGCCTTGAGGGAAAATAAATAAATTAATCAAATGTCTTAGATGTAGAAGACTTGAGAATGAAAAAAAAGAGAGGAGAAAGTATTCAAGCAAAACTGGGAGTCCTCACTGCACGGGGAATTGGACAGTGATATTCACAGCACACTGATGTGAGATGAGGGCTTTCCTCATCCTCTTTACTACCTGTTCTACATTGGTACAACCTTTTTGAAATGCGATGACTAGAATCTCAGAGGATATAATACAGTAGATATAATACAATACCTTCCTTCTTTATATTGCTTTGCTAGTACCTCCTAATGACACTTGCATTTTCTGACCGTTGTTGAGCACTGAATGTATTTTTCTAGAGAAATCAAAGGTTTGTGAATTTCTTTCCTCAGTGCAGATTTTCAGCCCATTACTATGTTAGCAGGCTTATAGATGAGATTGGTTTTGACAGTACATTATGAAACCTATATCCACAATAACTTTAATCTGCAATTTACTCATAGCTACTTCCACAACCCTCTGTGAAACAGCTGTCCCGGTTATAGCCCCACCACATTGCATCTTCTGCCCCTGCCACACAGTTTACATGTATGTCAGAGAGTACAAATATTATCCTTGGAAACCTTACACACAAGTTTCTCATGAGACACTCCAATCCAGTTTCTTGAAACATTTCTCTACAGAAGTCCCAGAGACTTTTCCCAGTTATCACTTATTTAGATCTGACACTGACATTTACTCTGGTGTCATTTAGTCTTCGCAAGAAACCACATTCCCATAGCTGGCTAATTTACAAGTCTGAGAAGTGTCAGTTGCAAACATTCAACAGAAACTTGCTTTAATCTGACAACTTAATTCTCTTACAAAGTCATTTACAGAAAACCTACATATTTTATTCCACTTCAGGGCTTTTAAAATTTGCTTGTTGCAACTTCTGCAAACCATTTTGGCCTTACACAAAACTGACAATAGGAACACTCTTTATAGCAACATGAAAGAGAATGCAGCACAACATACATGTAGAGAAATATTAACTGTATGTCACAGTTACAAATAAAATGGTAAAAATAACTGAAGTAGACCAGGATGGAGAAGTGGGTAATGACAACTGTGGGCTTGACCACAGAGCAACCTAAATACAAAAGGGAACACAATAGGAAAGGTATCAGAATTAAGAACTTAACCTGGCAAGGAGAGAGACTACATTAAAATCCTGATAATGAGAAGACTTGAAAAGGCAACACATAAACCCAGAGGAGTAAATGCTGGTATCAATATCAGCTGGAAAGCTAAATCAAGCAAAGATCCAGATCACCAAAGACAGACACTGGAAATGAGAGGATAGGAGTGAGATGATACAGCAAGTGGGTTTAACAAATAAGAAGAGTAAAGACATTTTTCTCCAGAATCTGGACTGAAAGCCAACAATGCAGACTCAGGCACTTTTTTATTTTCAAAATCTGACACAATTACATAGCACAGCTTGTTCTCCTCTATGAAAGAATTACAACACAGCTTCTCCACCTGTTACTAAGACAGAAGTATAAGCAACTCCAGTTCATAAAGACTGTTCAGAGAGTGCCACAAACTGCCACAAACTGCACCTTAATTTTGGTTCAGGGCTTTTTTTGCTTGATTTGGTTTTTGTTTTAAGACCCTGGGAAAATGTTGCCAGTATAACATACAGTAGGTTCTCCCATCTCTGTACTGCATGATCCAGTAAAGATACACTACTCCTGAAGGTTTCATACTTCCCCCAACAATCTTTCACAATAAGAATACATTAGTTAGGGGTTTTTTTTTAAAGTAAAAAATTGAGGTATAAGGATACGAGTAATTTATTTAATAACCAAACTGAGATGCCAATTTTTTTTTCAGAGCACTCCACCAACTGAAAGCAGAGCTCTCACTAGCTTCAGATACAGCTGAAGAAAGAACATTTACTAGTATCAGCCTACAGAACCATAAGCTGTATACCACCTCCCAGCAAAGGCACAAATACCATCCAAGTGAAAGGTATAGCAGAGGTGACTAGCACAGCATCCCACAAACTCTGATGAACAGTTCTAGACCAGCTTTCAATTATCTTTGTTTTCCTATTGGATTCTTTTCAACCGCACTGAGATGTGTCAGAAAAGAGCCCTCCCCATTACTACAAAGCCTGCCTATACAGTTTGCAAAATTAAATTCGGGACATCACAAGACAGGAATCTCACAGAGGCATAATGCATGCATAGAGGGAATTAACTGCAGTGAATTAAAGAGGCTACTTTTACTCTTTAATTTCTTAACACTTGATGACTTGATTCTTTTGATTTTACTATACTTTTTGTATGTTGTGGAGGAATTGCTTATTCTTTAAAATACTAAAAACCAAAGCATCTAGTGAAAGAGATCACTTACATGAAATATGAATAGAGAACACGCTAAGACAAACAAGCGAACAGAAGCTGTCAGTTATGCTGGACAGTCATTCTGCTGGTGCCACCTGCCGGCACACCACCACGATGCACACAGGTACCACGCTTCACTCACACTGAATCACACTGCCTGCAGTATCAGCAGTATTGGTAGTAAAGAGCTGGTTATAATCTGCCTCCAAAGATACAGCACTGAAACAACATGGCGTTTAATATCACTTCTTGTTTCCTCAGTGCACACACAAATTATCTACTGTAACTCTTCAGCTGACAGTACCAGTAACAAATCAATCCATTGCGTTAAACCTCTGCCCCGCAGTCAGCGGTTGAGAGCACAGCAGTGTTCCCACTGCAAGATTCCTAAATTTTTTAGCACATGCGATTTTACAAATTGGAAAAGTAACTCTAATATCAAAGCATTCTCCTTATACAGAGAATGGGATCAGGAGTGAAACTCCTACACTTAACAGAGAACCTACAAGATTCCTTTCATCCAAGGGAGATGCCCAAGCAGACCTCTCTCCCCTGACACACTTGAAAGTTCAGAGACGCAGCAAAACCAAAGAAGAATGTGCAGTGGTACAATAAAAAGTAGTTTGACACAAACTATTCAATACTAGGAAATCATATTGTTGTTCCTGTGCTAAAGTACCTATATATATACACATAAAATCCTTGCAGAATAAAAGGCAGCGAAGAAGTAACGCAAACTCAGTATAGGAACTGAAGCTATAAAGGTATCAAAATCTGGTATCTATTTATGAGACTCCAAAAGGAAAAGCTGCTTTATAAAGTAGAAAACAGAAACTGAAGTTTTAAAAGAGGAATTAAAATATATAACTCTAGTTTAAACTGATACAGAAACAGATATTCAAGCCAAGTGACTTCAAACTGCTGCAGATAAAAAGAATAATAATGACACAGGATTATTTTTGATAAAACAGAATTTTTAGAGCATTAGATAACACTGGAAAGTTCAGAGACCTTTTCATATTCAGCATATGGTAAAGATCATAACCTGAACCACCACAGATGAGATTTCAGCTGTCACTACATCAGCAGAGTTATATATTTAGCTCCTTACACAGGTCAACAGAAGTGGCTGGGAGACATCAACTCTTCCTGAGCATAAGGCAATGTTATTATAAACCTTTTTATTCTTGTAGTTAAGTAGTCAAAGAAACTCAGTCTTATAGCTTTATCTTTTCCATATCAAATGATTCTGGTGGTATTTTTTGCTAAAGAGAGACTCCTGAATACTGGTCCTCTTTTCCTTTTCCGTGTTTTCCTTGTATTTCAGGCAGAATACAAACAGCTTTACTTAAAAGATCACCTTCCTTTCTCCAAGATAAGGTACAAGTTCTTCACTGTTTCTTCACATTACAGATCCTAGTTTTATAACACAAATATATATATATAAATGTATTAATGCATTTATAACTGTCAATTATGAATTGGCACTCAAGTGGCTACATTGCTTCCAAACACAACCTGCATAGCAAGAGACCCAACAACATAGCAGGAGTCATGGATCTCCTCCACACCTGAACTAATAAACCCTGACACACTCCAGTTGGCACTGAGTATCAACAGCTCAAGTGTCAGTAGTAACAACAAATAATCCAGAACCTAAATAAATCACTCACATTCAATTGTCCTTTCCTTCTCCCCATGTTAGTTTACTAAAATTTTATCATTAGTTTATACTGGAATACGTAGTACCAACTTACGAGAACAATTCAGGTCTCTAATACCTCCTTTGGTTTATTAGAAAATATCATTGTTGTTGTATCTTGAAGACACAAGCTTTGGACTTTGATCACTCCAAAGAAATTTATTACTGTAGATGCTAATAATCAAAATACTGTAATGAGTTTGTTCAATAAACACTGAAAACACAAAATTGTGAAATATGCCATATGGCAAATCTAAATAAAGAGAACTCAGAAATATCTACAGCAAGGGTACTGGAAAGCATGACAGGAGAGGGAATCCCTGATGATTCTGAATTATTGTATTTATCTGATCACGTAAGCATTTATGACACCGGCTGTCTAAACCCACAATGGAGAGATAGGTTCCCATTGCTTTATATGTAATGTCACAGGTATCTTCCAGAAAAAAACACAAAGCCCAGAAGCTGGATCCATTCTCTAGAGGAAAGTGTTTTCTAATCATGCACTTATTTATCTTGGAAGATAAATTTTTCAGAAACTAACCTCCCAGCCTGAAGCCACTTCAGTCTTTGTATGTTGTGGAGGAATTGCTTATTCTTTGAAATACTGAAAACCAAAGCATCTAGTGAAAGAGATCACTAACATGAAATATGAATAGAGAACATGCTAAGACAAACAAGCGAACAGAAGCTGTCTTTGCCCTCTTTGTTCATCTTCAACCCTCGGTCTCATCATGCCCAATCCACCCGAGTCCCTCTACCTTCTGGGCTCTCTGTGTTCAGCTCTTAATCTCACTTCAACTTTCGTACAAGTCACTTCAGTTGTCTTTTCCAATCAATCCTAATTTTATTTTCAACACTTCAACCATTTCCATCCCATCCCAGACCCTCATCCAGTTCATCTTCTCCTATTCCATGACTATTGGTACAGGGCACCTTCCCAGAATTTTCTGTACAGGTTCATTCTCCTCTCCATTCTTTCCCTAGACCCTGCGAAGTCTCAAGATTTTCTGGTAACTTATTCAATCAATTTCAGTCTTTCTTCTTTACCTCAGCTGTTCATCTGATCTCAGTTATTTCAAACCCTTCTTTCATCTCACTGACTTCCATTCTCAGATTTTGCTTTCTTCCTATAGGCCCAACTCCCAGTCACATTCTTTCTCTTGCATCTCTCCCACTGTCACCAAATCACTTGACATAATCCATAAGTCCTTTCTTACAAGCAGCCTGGTTCTGGTGAGGCATGTTCATTGGCAACACAAGGACCATTTGCTCTCAACTGCGATACTTGAATAGCTCTGTTGGACAGCAACTTGTATCAGCAGTGAAGAAAGTCATGCTTCACTTCAACATTCTGTAACTGCAACAAAAGGCACTACCATAGCCCCAAGAACACTTGTTGTGCACCAAACCTTCAGAGATCTTTACTAGTAAAGGCCGTTTCTGCAGAGCTTAGCTCCGATTTCTAACTAGGGAAAAAAAACCCAACAACTTCTAGCTTGGCCAAGGTAGAGATGTAAATAATTTCAAGAGACAGAAACACTATCTGTGGAAGACTTCAGCACCCATTCATATGTGGGGCATTAAACAGCAATGAAAATAATTTAAAAGTTTCCAAAAGTTAACAGAAGAGACTAAGATTGTGGGAACTTTTGATTACAACCAGGTAGCTGTTTGAAAGCCATGTTATTCTAATAATCATTCATAATGACTGCTATTTTACTCATTGAAAGTGCATACCATTGTCAGAATAACACCTACCTCTCATAGATGGCTTTTAAAGTCAGCTGATCTGGAATACCTTCAGTCTCTTCAAGATGCAGTATGAGCCATGACGTTCTATACGGCCACTGCTCTGTGAGATTGATCCAACTAGCCAGTCTATCCCAATTGAATGTGATCTGATTAGCTCTCAATAAACGACCTAATATAACAGGGAAGAGAGGAAGAAACACATGATTTTTTTTCCATTATGAAAGATCCCTCCATCAAGTAACAGCTATGTTAAGTGCTTTAACCTGATCTCTGAATTTTCTGGTATTGTATTTTTAGCTCAGTAAGTTCAAAATCATCCCAAGTCACATCTGAAAATATCGTTTCACAACCTAATAAAAATTTTTGCAAATACTGGTCAGAACACAAACTCTCCAAAACTGTCAACTTCACCTCCATTTTAAACACATACTACCACCATCGTATTAAAAGCAAATCTTAAGTTACTTTAACAAAACTCAATAGAGAATTTTACACAGCATTAATTTCTTAATCAATCAAAACACAAAAACCATGCTAATACTGTGAAAGATTTTCTGGCAACTGGCATATTTAATATGGTCAAAGTAAGTTAAGCATACAACTGCCATCTTCAATAGCCAATAAAGTAAAATTCAAAACTATAAATGAGAGACTGTTTCAAGCTAATAAGGCAAAATATGGATTAAAAATAAAGCTGATTTTAAAAAACAGAAAAAGTTAATGCTACAGCTTATGCATTCCAAGTTTTAGCAAATTTTCTAAAATTGCATCATTAATACTGGTGAGGATGTGCAACATACAGCCTGAAGGCTCTGCTCACAAACCTGTTCATGAAATCACCATACATAACCACAGATTATAGTACACTAAAAGTGCTCTTGCAGGGATTGGTTTGTTTTTTCACAACTAACAATTTGTGATTTCGTTAGTTTCACATATGCATTACAATCGAGCAAAACGAGACATTTCATGCTACAAATTGTAATGACAATACTACGAGACTGCACATTTATTTAAAAGATTAGCTCAGACTTTTAGAGCTGTTACTGCATATGAATGATTACTAAAAAAAGGAAAAGGCAGGGGAAAATGACATATTAACATTCTTCTATTAATTATGCTAGCATTAACTTAATGGAACAGAAAATAACCCATGGGTTATTTTTACTTAACTTAAACAGCCTTTACATTTAATTCTTTATAACCCGAGTGAAGGTATATTAGGACAATCCAAACTATGGAAGCAGTGGGAACAGAACTGCAGAGACAGCCAATCCCTCTGTGCTATCCACGTTGGTTCAGCAGAGCTGAACCTCAGCTCAGACATACAATTATATTCTGGTATCATATTTCCTACTGAGATGCTCACCTCCGCACCGTACTACATCTGAACCAATCGCACCTACTTGTGACATGCTGGAAATGAGTACTTCCAAATGCAAACGCTGGGCAGTGGAGGCAGCATTGATATTGCTGTTGCAGATTTCTGCCACCAAATGGATAGGCAAGTTCAGTTTTGGCGTGTACTATTACTCAGCGCATCTACTAGTAAAGCAAACACCCTTCATGCAACCCTGCAGGTTTCTTAGCTCCAGCTATGTGTTGTGCAATAGAGACGGGTTGATTTCTGAGCTGCACCCAATGAAGGCAACATGGCTACAATCACTCAATGGAGAACTTAATGCCAAATCTGCTGATCCCACCCTGATACGCCTGCAGGCAACCGTGATACTTCTGTATCTGTGAAAGTTTTCTTCCCTCACAGTGAAAAAGTGTTTCACTACCATGTGGTGAATAACGGCAGTTTTCTACAAGGGTACCCATTCTAATCATAAACATTCAGAATACAAAGCCTGGCACAGACAAAAAGTTAAATTTAATCCTTTTGAGTAAAGTATCCTGAAATAAAGCTCAAGCTTTTGGCAGGATATTTTTTTTCTGGTTAAAGATCAAGCCAGTTCTGAGTAAATGTCCAAGTTGCCCAGAAACCTCATTCTGTACAATAGCAAATGCTTATGTAAAAGATTCAGAACACAAGGAAAAATAATATTCTCTTTTGTCATTCCAGCCCCTGGCAATTCATTGCTTGCTTTCTATTAGTACTTGATGAATTTTACTTTTCAGGTATTTAATTGTTTCTGAATCCATGTAAGCTTCCTACATCCATCTGATACTGTTGCAGTGTTACGCACTTAGCTATATACAGCGTGAAAAGTAACAGAATTCTTTTGTTCTGAAAGGCTATTCGGTGCCTTTTGTTGTCTGTAATAGAAAAGACAGTAACAATTATTCCCCATTCACTTTCTACATGAAGCATGTTTTTATTAGACTTCCATAGCTCCTTTACCAATTGTTTCCAGTTTTCAAACCTCAAAGACACCAATGTCTTGACTGTGTTTTGTTGAAGGAGAAGAGGTCATAAAATGCTATCATGAGGCCCAGACAACCATTTAGGGGAAAAAGAACTCCAAATATCCATAGCAAACATGTAAAGGATGCATACCTGGGTTTGCCTTGCAGTTTACCTCTTAAGACACCAGCACCATGGGCTTTGTTCACATCAGAGTATTACCAATTTGAAAAATGTGTTTTATTATCCCATTTCAAAATTAAAAATAAAAGCTTCCCTAAAAATGTAGACTAGAATCATTTGCCTGCCAACTGAAGTCAATGAAACAACAAATATTTTTTAAATTCTACACAGAATAGTCTACAACTTCACTTACACTCTGGAAGATTTTGCTTCAGAAGGAGTCTGAGAAAACACATGGACTGACTTTAGTTTAATTCAGTTTACACACTAAAAACTCTGAGTATAATTACAAGCAACCAAAACACAATACTGTTTACTGTACACAAACATGCCACACTTACCTGTCACTGAAACAATATTCAGCAACCTTCTCATGGTCTGAGGACTGATATCACTGAACCAATCCTCTGTAACCAGCAGCTTGGTCAAATCAAAAGACATCTGGCGGGTAATGGTACGTTGTATCTGGCGTCTTCGGTAAGTATCCTGGTAATGACACAAAAAGGCAAGGAATTCCGACTGGTATCGAAAACCTTAATGTATTTGAAATACTTCAGTTTTACTTGATTATAAAGTTTGAACCTTTGTGAGAATACATATCAGTGAGGCTGACATTTATATCATAAAAATATTTATCAGAACTCAGTTTTGATTTAGCAGTGTAACAGTTGAACGTGATTTCCATACAAGCCAAGAACTGGGAAGAGTTACATGTTATACTTCCATGCCAACTCTGAGAGGGCAAAATAGAGCAACACAGTGAGATATTTTGTATAAAAGTTACTAATTTCAGCATTGCAATCACTGTTTCCTACTGTCTCTATAAGAAGTTCTGCCATCCATTTACTAATTACATCCTAAAATTAAAGTGAACATCAGGTTCCTCTGCTACAGAACTTCCTAAGTCTCTACTTGTGGCAGCTCAAAAACCTCAGGATCCTCAGACTTTGCACTGCTTTCTACTACATCTTAGATACCTTTTATTTAACCACTTTCTGATTTTACATAAAGATGGGAAAACAGAACAGAAAGCAGAAAAGAAAGTGTGGTGGATATGTTGCAGTAAAAGTCTAGTACTGTAATATTCTAAATTCCTTGATTTGCTCAATTACTGCCCCTTGTTGATACACTCTGTGACAAAATGATACCAGGCTTATATACAAAACTACAAAAAAACATAAATAGATAGATAGATAGATCATAGCTACTGCCAGTACGCTGTACCATCTCAGCATTTACAGAGAGCTGAACTTAAGTGTATGTGGAAAAGAGCACTGGTGAGTGCTTTCCCCTCTTTGATAGAGCACCAGTCTACTGATTTAAGAATGTACGTTTCTTACATGGATCATTTACAATAATTTCATGAGAATTACTTGGTAAGTCTTCCAAGCTGACATAATTAAAAACATGAAAGAAAAAAGAAAATAAAAGAAAAAAAAGCATTACCAGTATCTCCATCTAGTCTAAAAAGCTTTCTCACCCGCCTATTGAGAGCAGTTTTGCTACCAAGCTTGCTCATTTCTCCAAGACTGTTCTGAGAAACTCTCCTGTCAACCTCTTCATGTAATCCTATGGAAAGGAAAACAAAAGGCAGGCATTTTTCTCCATTCATATATATTTGACTGACTTAGAAAAATAACATTAACGATCTACCAATTATTTAAATAGTTTGTTCCAAACCCAGATATATGGAACATTGGTTTTGTAACTCCTGCATAACCTTACCTGCATTGTCTGTATAAGGAATATCTCCATTGGTTGTTGAAGCTACCATCATTTTTTTTGCATTACTAAGCCCTCTGCTATTCAGAAAAACAGGCAAATGGACTATGTTTCGCATGTAATCATGTCCATTTATGTTTGAATCACGTAGAACACTGTTGAGATTCTGGTTAATAGCCTTTATAATAATGTGTGGGTCACTTGCAAAAATAGCAATAAATGGGCCTTTTGAAAACAAGACTCGCACCTGTAAAGAAGTAAACAGTACACCTCGTTAATAATAATTAATAGTAAGTGTGGATCATTTGAACATCTGACTCAGCATTTTGTATTCATTCAGCTCAAGTTAGAAACTTGAGAGGACAACTCATGTATAGACATGTTGGTTTCTTCAATATGAGATACCTAGAAACTTATCCACAACTAGAAATGAGAATACTTGACAAATTAGCAGTAGTAGCTACAGTGGAAGTCATCACCAAGAAGGTATCGTGCAGTAATGTCCTAGCTCCCCTCAATATTTAGCATTTAAGTATTTTTCAACTGATGTAATTCAAAAGTAAGCAAAACCTCTGCAAACATCCAAAGTTTGTTACAACAGACTATTACTCTGCAATAATTTACATTATTTCAAGACTTGTCACAAGTATCAATAGGTACAGCCCTACTGGGATTTAATTTTCAACTTTAAAAACCCACTGCTCTTAGTATTACAGTTATGCCAATATACACAAACATTAGAAGACTACAACACAGCATCTGTGTACATGCCTTCTTTCTACAGAAAACGCACTATAACTGTATATGAACTCATCTACGGAAGAGATCATACTGATGATTTTTATACAATGATCAACTCACAGTATCAAGCATCTGTAAGACTTTATCCTGTTCACAAGCATCCAATCCATCAATAATTACAACAAGCCTTGTTTGGTTCTGAGTGAAACTGTCAATGGTTTTTGCCATTCTGGCCATCAGTTCAACCTCACATTTCAAAACCTGTAAAAATGAAAAGCAAAGAAGGACAAGACATCTCTGTAATACTTAAAACTCACAAAAGTGCACACAGTTCCTTTTGCAGATTGCTAGGTATCCCAAAAACACTTCAGTAAGATCACAAAAATAAACACATTTCACCCAAAGTGAAAGTCCTTAAATGTCACTTCCGAAGTTTTAATTTCCTGTTTGTACAAGAATGTATGACATATTCCACCTGAACATAACAAACTATCCTTATTAAGATTCCATTACAATGTTATTTAAAAATAAAGTAACATGCACTGTAAAGCAGTATTTTAAGAGTAAACAAAGGGGTATTTGTAGCTTCAGCTAACCCACTTACATGTAATAACTACCCTTAACATAGAAACAAAGGAGGAATTCACCTGTCCTAATTTCAACAACATGTAGAAATTAAAATCTCATCTTTTTGCTACTAGATTGATCTTGAATGCGCACATTACGATGACATAAGTCATATGAATAACACTACAGAAATACCCACATCTCTCCTTTCATTGCAAAGGATAAGCCTAACTGCTAAATGGCTGAAGTTACGCCAGATAAGTAACACTCAAAAGCCAACTGTAAAGAAAAGAAACACAGCAGCAAGACACAGACACTATCTTCTGTGCTACAAAAATACATGCACAACATACTGTTATACAACGTATTAACTGTAATCTACAAAGATAATCACCATGACAGGCCAAGAGTGTTGGGCTTGCTCGGCCTGGAGAAGGCTCAGAGACGTTAAAGCAGCCTTCCAGTACCTAAAGGGGCCTACAAGCACTCCGAAAAGGGACTTTTTACAAGGGTACACAGACATAGAACAAGGGGGAATGGCTTTAAGCTGACAGAGGGGAGATTCAGACTAGATATTAGTAAAAAAAATTCTTCACTGTGAGGGTGGTGAGGCACCGGAACAGGCTGGCCAAAGAAGTTGTGGATGCCCCATCTCTGCAAGTGCTCAAGATCAGGCTGGACAGGGCCTTGAGCAGCCCAGTCTAGCGGAAGGTGTCCCTGCCCATTACAGGGATGGGATGGATGACCTTTAAGGGCCCCTCCAACCCAAACCGTTCTATGATGCTAAAAAGTTTATTTTCAAATAGAAGTACTCCCTTAAGTAAAATGTCACCAAGGCTCATTCTAATGTTGTGAAACTTGGCCTGATCAAATAAATGGTGCCCCATTTGAGAAGGCTGTGGGTTTGCAGTTTTGTTTCAATTCTTTTAATGGCCAATGCATATAAATACCTACCTTCATGAACCCCTCACTTTTCAACTTGTGAAGCTTGGAGGCAGCATTGTGAAGACGTTTTCTTTGAGAATTCAAAACTGAATCCATCACTTGCCACCATGTGCGACAATTCAAGATGAAGGCCAAACCAACAACACAGGTAACCGTTATAAGAATAACGTTCACTGTCATGTTGGCTGGTTCTACATTAAAAATTGCCAGCAGAGCAATTGCAGAAACAACACAGGACAAGATGAAGAGGAAAATCACAAAGGATGGGAGACAGCAAGTTTTCTTCCATTTCTTTTTACCTAGGAAACAAGAATTTGCTATTAATATTAACGTAAAAAGTAATTACAAGTGATTACAAAAGCTATTAACTTACATTCTTCTCATAAAACACTAACTTGCATGAAAAGTCACTGCAGTATAACCATCTAGCCACAAACACGTGAAAAAAAATTGTTTAAAATTTTCCAAAATTCTTGGAAATCCTGAAGCAGAGATATTCCTTAAATCTTCAGTTTATTTCCATCATTTCAAGAAATCCATACCGGATGGAAATGATCTTTATTAAATAGGTTTCAATCAGCAGTAGCATAATCTTTTGTAGCATCTCTCAGTAAGTGTATTTATTCAAGGTCAGAGAAGCTGAACTCAAAACAGAAGTAAGTCCTCTATGAATTGAAAAATTAACCCCAAGAACTCCCTTTCTTCACAGTATCATACTGTGTTCTGCGTATTTTTTCCAGAAATCTACAGATAGGACAGAAGAAAAAAGATCATTCCACTTGGATCAAGTAGGAATGAATATTTCATCCCATCTGATCAGCACTGATCACAGCAGTTTATGGCTTCGGACCAACATTTGCTATGTATTTATTATTTCCAAGAATAAGCAGTAGTCACTCATAAAAGCATTGAATTAAAATATAATAAACTAAACAAAACTTCTCTTAGCAATACATAAAAGCATTTCCCTTTATCTGACTCAGACGCAATTTCTATATAAAAACACCATGCTACATCTAAAAGGATGCAATATAAATATGCATGTCCATTGACACTTCTGAAAACTATGCTTCACAGAAGATATTCTTTTATTATATTAAAAAAATCAAGATGAACAAAGAAAACAGGGCATTTTTCTCTCCAAAACAATACAAAGAGCTTCTCCTTCTGTATGAATTTCCGCATGGCTACAACAGTTTCTAAGAGCTTATAATGTGACAAACAGAACCCCCGGTAACAGTGCATTGACATGGAATAATTGGAAATGTCATTCAGGTAATAAAAACCTTGTGTATCTTCTGTCTTGAAAACTCGAAATAGCCTTGTTGCTAAGAAACCAAATTCCCTTTCGCAGGCATCAGAGAGGGTAGCAATCATCTCAGCCAATGAAGTTTCTCCACCTACACTGGACAGTCTATTGTAGTCTGTGAACAAAAACCTGAAAGAGAGAAAAACCATGTTTTTGCATACTTCAGAAAGATTCAAATATTTTCTGGCAACCAAAACAAAAATATTGCCACATCTCTGCAGCTGGAAGTTTTTTCAGGTGGCACAGACATGTAAAACACTTTTTTCTTTTTTTAACTCTCCATGGAATTTAAGTATTTATTTATTTATTTATTCTTGTTATCAACCTCCTCTTTGTTCCACTTCCTATTGTAAGACTTTATTTCTTAACAAGGTAACAACAATCACATCATCAACAGCATCTCAAACAGCAGTAAAAATCTAAAAATATCTTTCTGATGCCAAAACATAATATTGGCAAGTATTTTCAAAAGCCCATCACAAACTATTTTCAAATATTTATTGAGGATTAAAAAAAAAAAAAAAAAACAAACAAAACAGAACAAGATCACATAATAGCACCATGACGTGAAAATGCAAGTCTCTAAACAAGAGAAATAAACAAAACTATAAAACACATGGTATAACTTTTCTTGCTTTTAGGTAAGCTAGAAGCTTTGAGCAGTCTGATGCTCTGCTCAGGAAAAAGGCAAATAGATGTCAGCAGAAATAAGCAGTAAAACAAGCTTTAAACTTAATACATGGTAAGCTGTACCAGAAAACTGAAGTCTTATTTTGTCTGTTACATATATTAGTATGATAGTCAAAACCCCTAATACTGAAGAGCAGCAGCTTTCAACAACTTTGCCAGAGTAGTGAAAACACCCCTATTTTCTTCACTCTTAAAAATTTAACTAGGTCCTCTTCCAGTGCTACTGTTTTTCAAACAGAAATCTCAACAGCTTTTCATAGGAAGATAAACACACAATAATATACAGTTTAAAAAGTATCAGAGTTAACCCGAATTATTCATTCAGGAGTAAATAAATGAAATAACTAACCTGACAGGTAAAGCTTTAGTGGTTTGCTCTGGTAATTCTGGTGGGTTCACAAACATGAGTTTGAGAAGCAACTCTAAATATCCAATATGTCTTGCCAACCTTACACTTAACACCCAGGCCCAGTTCCACCTCTCACTTTCTCTCCGGCCACCAAAGTAAATTACAGCTAAAAATAAGAAAGACGTTACAGTTACATTTTAGTCAATGTTCACAACTGAATGAACTATGAAGTTTGGACAGAGAAGGTATGGAGTTGTGTAAAAACAGCTGAATGAATTCTTAACAGTTAACGCTAAAAGTGAGAATGGTAAGAGTAACATACTGAAGTTAATATGCAAAAATTGATTGCTTTCAAGAATGCCCTCTCACAAATTACATACAAAACACAAGTAAAAGGTTTGAAGGGGTCCTATTTTCTATAAAAACTTTTAGCATTTTTTCTGAATCACAAAGCATGTCTACAAAGGAATACTGAATTCCAAAACTAAATTAAAACTTTCACAAACTTCATATAAAGACTTACTAAAGAAAATGTAGAGAACTGCTAATAAGCTGAGTGACACTGCTATTCCAAGCTTTGCATCCACTGTGAAAGCAAGCAATAAACCCAAACCTCCACACAGCAAAAGCGTGAGGCATACAATAAGCCAGGAGAACTGAAACAAAGGTTCAATCTGCTGTCCTGCAAAAGTCTTCATTTCATCTAAAACAAAAAGACAAAAACCACTTAACATGTAAAATCATTCTAGAACAGAAAGCAAAAAGGGTATTATAATGATCATCGTTGACATGAAACACTTTTTCATTAAAGTGAGCAGCTTTTCCCTATTACCAATAAAAAAAAAAAAAGGACAATGATACTTGAATTCTTCTTCAAACATTAGTTCAAAACCCCAAGTTTTCATCCATGCAATGAATGAAACCATTTAAATACACAATACACTGCTTGCTGCAGGTTTTCTGCTTTTAAAGCATATTAGAAGTCATGCCATTTCCTATTCCTCCTTCAGAAGTTTAAAACATATTTTATGACCCCCCCAAAAATAAATGTTATCTGTCAAAAAAAAACCCAACGACCCCCAAAACCTCCATCACTGAAATCTGGTCCATGTTCCTCAAATAGTCAGATGTAACAGAAGAATGTAAAGGCCTCAGCATTTATTTCTGTTTGCTGATTCGTATTTACTAAAACAGGAATTCCTGAAGAAACTGATTTAGGATCTATTGAATAAGAAATACACGGTCCAGAACAAAAAGATAAATGAGGAACAGGAAGAAAATAGTGAAATAGGAGTTTTAAAAACGTAAGAGCTCTCCTACAATAAACATTAAATACGGACACCACTTCTTGTTTATGACATGAGGCATGAAGTAAACAAAATAATGTAGAGACCCCATTTTGACTAACACAGAAGCTTTTCAAAACCACAGAAATCACAGAAAGTAAGCAATATCAAGACTGCTATAAGTATTTTGAATTATACTGTAACATCTCAGAAAAATATCCTTTGTTAGAAAAAGCTAAAGCTGTAAATAAGATGCCTATTTCCACTGTGAAAAATGTTGACTTTCCATTTTCTGCATTTGCCTTCCTGTCATTACAGAAGTTAAAAAAGCTCAAACTAAATAAAGGGAAAGGTGAAGAAAACTGAATGCAGTCAAAATACAGTACAGAGAAAAAAATGCTAATAGCCTGGAATTTGTTCTTAAAAAGAAAATACGTATGACACAGGAGGCACAATAAATAAATACTGCAACAAAACAGATTCGATCCTGATCTGACACACAAACACCCCCAGCAAGGCACATTTTAGCAGCTATGCTTTCAGCAGTACCTAAAGGGTAGATTCATTGCTGCAGGAAGCCCAGAGGTCAATAAACAGCAACACTTAAAGACTGTGTTAAAAACACTTAAAATGAACAAAGCATCCTATGGATGAACTGACCACACTGCAATTTAAATCCTTTCATTACAGAAACAGAGGCTAGATACAACATTACATAGACCTAGGTCTGGCGCAAAAACTAGTAATTCCCATGTGATGCATTTCACAGATAAATTCTAACCTACAGGAAATCAACTTTTACCTTCCAGTTTCTTGAGCAGAAAAGATTTTCCACTACCCCACTGCGCATATAAGCCTACACAGATAGGTGGCTGCATGGTTGGTTCACTCAGAATATCAGCCAAAGCACTGCTGTACAGATCGTAACCCAGCATGTCACCATCAGATTCCGTGGGAGACAAATGTCCTGTAATACATAAACTACATTACAGATCCCGGCTTTAAGAACTCTCAATGTGACAGTTTTCATACCTGAAATCATTAAAGGTTCACCTATATTTCTATATATACTCCTTAAAAAAATAGCTGTTATTATTGTCACATTCTTGTTCAGAAGAATTTTAATTCATCCAAATAAATATCATATAATTAATATGATAACCATTAATATAATAACCTCTAAAGCTTACCATGAAAGACTCAAACAAAATCCCAAATCACAGGAAGTTAAAGAAAACAAGTCCTACACAAGCAAGAGGCAGGTAAAAATGAAACAATAAGCAGAAGTTGCACCATATCCAGTGCCAAAAGTCAAAAATAAAAAGTACATCTGCCCTTTGTTAGGCTTTCAGAATGCCTATTTTTTTTTTGCCTTTTTTTTTTTTTAATGCTCTATTAGTTACAACATTTAAAAACCTAAAAGTTACCACTTTTCCATGCAGAATTGAATAAACTGGATTCTCAGTACACAAGTGATAAAAAAGGATATAAAATTAAATACTTATGCTTACTGGCTCCAAATATCTGTGTTAAAATACTCTTCTGGTGGCTACAGTCAATATTGTAAGGTGTTTCTCCTGCTTTGTTGGGTCTATAAAGCAATCTACCATCTTTTGGATTTCTTAAGAGTAACTCAGCAAGTTTACGGCTTCTTCCACGAATGGCAATATGAAGTGGAGTATCGCCTTTCTGCAATTAAGTGAAAAACTAATAATATATAACATGAATTCCTAAGATTACGAACAGACAATATGTTCCACGTTGTTTCAGACGTGTTATTTACTTGAAATACATCTTGAGGTATTTTCAGCAGCATTAATGCCTTACAGCAAGCATTTTCTCCCCTTGACAAAGCATTACAAAAGTTTCAGAAAAGACATGTGAAAAGGTAGCTCTTACAATGCTAAATCTAAGGCACTATCTTCTTAAACATTTACAAGGATATCTTAAGGCTCATGAAAACTGTAGTCTCTATTTAGAAACAAGTGTCTACTAGTAAATTCAGAGACTGGTTGAGAACAAGAGATACTGCTTGTTAGAATTATCTCAATGTCTGCTCAGATTTATAACATCAAAACAACCCTATTACTTTTTTGCCCTAAAATTAATACAGAGGTCAGAAAGGTATCAAACGTTTTTGTATCTAAAAGACTTACAGTCAAAGTAAGTAACGCATAAGAGGACAGCAACAAACCATTGTATTTATCCTTGGCATTGCTTAGTTTAATGTCTACTAATCAAAAAGAAACCAGTGACAAGTAACAACCATTCTCTATGCTCTTTTTCAAGTGTATTAAGAATTAGAATTCTTATCTGTGAAAATTTTACTCCTGACCTGGAATTTTTTCTTTTCATATTGCTAGAAGCACCCTATTGCAAACCAAAAAAATCAATATATTAATGGTGCGAATTAATTTATGGTTATGTATTCTGATCTATATTATTAAGTATGTGGGACATTTTAGTATTACGCATTTAAGTATTAAGGTCTGTCTAATTATTAAGCCTATGGGAAACTCTTTTTGTATTAGCCTTGACAGATCAGTATAAAATTCTGCTGCAAATGCAAAATGATTAAATGCACCACATAAACATTCTTTACCTTGTCTACAGCAGAGACCTTAGCTCCTTTATCCAGAAGAAGCTCTACTATTTCAATATTTCTCATCTTGGTTGCCTTTATAAGTGGTGTTTCTCCATCCTAAAAAAGGAAAAGCAGACCTAATAAGATCTTCTCTGTATATTCAAAACCAAGCAAAAACTAGTGATAGCATAAGAAATTAAAAATCAAACTTTTAAGATAATTTTTTAATATGCTGCTGTGCAAGAACAACACTTCAGAGCAAATTACAGACCTTGTATTCTAGAACGATTATAACAGTGCCAAACAGAGAAAAAACAGATTCAGATATAACACAAGATATTTGAAAAGAGACTCATGGAAGAGGTAATTCACTGCTGTACATACTACTCCCTCTATTTGTTTTATTCCTGCACATGCAGTAAATGGTGGGTTGAACTTTCATGCATATTAATATCAGAAACCTCATTCTTCTGTTTCCAGTAGTGCTCTCTACTCTTTATTGCTGGCCAGGTCAATGATGCTGAGGTGAAGCAACCACTGTTTCCCTGCTATTGAGTTTTAGTAGTAGGTACTGTTTATCAACAAAGGGGACATTACCACTGCTGAAAATAAATTCTGTACCTCAGAAGAGTATTATGATCTTAACATCACACAGGACTTGAAAAAAGAAGAGATATTAAACAAAGCAATTCAATTAAAATTCTAATCATTACCTTGGTACACGTTTCAGTATCAGGGTTGCACTGCAAGATATCCCTCACCATTGTAGCATTTCCTTTCTCAACTGCCCAATATAAAGCAGTTTTATTATCCTGAAAAAAAGAGAGTATTAAATGTTAACAGTACTGTCATTCAGCTGGATTAATTTAAAAAACTGTACATAAAGTATAACCACTATATTGAAAGCAGCACGGAACACAGCAAATTTGAGCACAGCTGAAGGAAAAGGGAAACACCACCAAATCTAATTGGCACACTAGTAGAACTGGGAGGGAAAAATGGAAACTTGGCTAGAGAATACCAATTATTTTATAAAGCCATGCAAAACATATGAAGAGCTTTAACAATCCAAGCAGATCCAACCTCCTTGAAACAGTTTCCGAAACTGTATATAAAATATTCAGTTGTAACTCAAATATTCAAGTTTTCTAATCAAGTAAACCCACTTTTCCCAGTGTTGTCCTTTTTTATTTTAGTCATGTTTCCTGGGGCTTACTTTCTTTTAATTTAAAAAAGAAAATTCTCTCCTATTAGAACATGGAAGTGGAAACCACCCTGAAGCCTTAAAAAAAAAGAAATTCCTTTTTGTTCTCAATTTTACAGTATAGCTTAATAAAGCTACTGAATTGGTTGGCTGGCCTAAAAACAGGCCATGCAAGCTGAAAAGCTGTAGAAGCAGATGGACATGAAAGTCAAAACAAAGCACCAGAATGCAGATCAGCCATATACTGTACAGCTGAACCAGGTGGGATGGTTGATAGCTGAAAATCTTCTTGTGTCATCTTTTTTTCTTTTTTTCAGTGATGTGCTCTATCCCAGAAAGCATCCACGCCTCCACTCTTTATGTAGCCTAGTGATTGCACCATGACTTTTTCTGTTTGATGTTCACTGTATGGAGACACTTTAAGAAAAGGCTCTGAACACACACCCACTTCTAAGCAGGAATGTCAAAGTCCCCCTTGCCACCTTCTCCCTTGCTTGCTTCTTTCATTTGCAGCAATTTCACTCCCACTCATGGGCTTCACTGACTTTAAAGCCTTTCTTGACAGTTTAAAAGTCCTGGTCACTAGGATTTCTTTCTTCTGGTCACCTGAGTTTCATGTCCTCCAGACTTCCATCACGTGGCTTCCAACAAGACACCAGCCTGAGGAAGCTGACTCCGCATCAGCAACACCAGCTGCACAGCCAGGCACTGGTCTGTCAGATGCTTCCAGCTGGGCCCTTGCCCCTTATCAAAAGAGCTAGAAATAAGACTAAGTGCAAGTCCTCCATAGCCCCAGCACTCACTTCCAGAGCCCTGTAGTCACATTCTATCTGCTCCAGGTCTCCCCAGCTAGTGTACATATGAATGAACATACGCAGCAAGGAGCACAGTTGCTGTACAAGACTCTACAATCTTTCTGGAACATCATAGATTTGAGCAGGCAGCAAACCTCCCAAGATTAGCTGGTCCTAATCTAAAGTTCTGAAGCACACAGCCAGAATCTTCCTCTGATGGTACTCACTCCTGCTGTGTTGACAAGTTTTCTCCATATGTTTTCTTACAAATATTTTCTCTGGATTAGCCACTGCAAATGGTTATACAGATATCCTTACACTGCCAGAAGTCACAAGCTTCCCACCCCTGAGGAGGCTGGGTCCTCTTGCTACTGCTGTACTGCCTTGGTCACATCAAAAGCTCCCCATTTTCAGATCCATGTCTAAGACACACAATTCCAAGTTTCCAATGGCAGATTACAGGAAAAGATCCAAATGCTACTTTTTCAATAAACTAAAAGCTTCTTGGCTTCTTGAGAAGGCTCTGCACCAAGAGCAGGAACTGAATCTTTGCAGCTTAGTGACCGGTTAGTTTTGTGTTAAAACTTGGCAGAACATATGTGCCTGCAAGCGCAGTGATTTGAATAGCTTCAAGCAAAAGAAAGCAAGTTGACTGCACAATAAAAACAAATAAGAGAGTTTTGAGTAGAAAAATAAAAACCTTAATCGAAGGACAAAAAAAGAAGGAAGGGGGAGACAGAAAGCATAGAAATCGCTGACAACACTGCTTAATACCAGAAAGGAAGCTAGTGAAGGAGACAAAAACGCAGCAAGCACAGTGACAGAACCGCACTGACAACAGGTATAATCTAAGGTGTATCATATTTTGATATATTGATATTAAAATTAAAATATTAAGTATTAAAATAATACTGCTGGGGCAGTAAAGTATTTAATTTTCTTAACAGTTCAGTTGTGCAGCTGAAATAAGCTCCAGTTACATCTTTTACTTTTCAACCGTTATACAGATCAACTGAAAAAAATGTTGCTTAACAAGTCACTGCAATGACATATGTCTTAGATCTTAAAAACTGTGGAGCAACATGGTGCATTTTTAATGCTTGATGGGCATCTGAGTTTCCTACAGAGTAGACTGAGCAAGTTTTTAAAGCCCTGGTTGTAGAAACACCATATAATTGTTTGGTACTCAAATTCATATCCTACTTAAGAACTACCCTAACATTTAAGCCATTGTACTTACCTGACCTCTGATATCTATATCAGCATACTTATGGAGCAGGGCCCTCACAATTTCAACATGACCTCCTCTAACAGCCCCAATCAGCACTGTATCGCCACTCTAAAAAAATAGTGAAAGAATATTGAAGATGAATTAATACTATTTAGCAAATTAAAATGCAATACAGAATAAATTATAGCCTCAGAATATACATTATGCCTATTTATATTAAGAAATCTGCACCCATTTTAAAGATACAAAAAAATAGTTCTACCTCTGCAAAAGAATCAATATATAGAAGACAAAATTCTGGACTCTATTTTTTATATTTTTTTGCAAAGAGATTAAATATTATATATATATATGGTAAAACAAACACCCCGAAAATGGGTTCAGCTTAAACCACTATCCTAAAAAATAACAACACAAACTAATAATCAATATGACAAAAATCTAGCTGCTCTCTGTGTTCTTTGGAAGACCAAACACTCACAGTAATAACTGCTTTACAATTAGACAAGAATGTTGGCTGTCTCCTGTAGATGTTTCACAACTGACAAAAGCATTTTACAGGATTTGTCCCTTTTTTTGTGCAGGTTTGACTGCTATCCTGTTCATATGCACTATGCTGGTATAATGAAAAAGAAGCAACAGCCTGATTTTACCTCAGATTGTTAGAAGAAAAAATATTTCGCTGTGGTAAATGGAGTTGTAGATATGTAAAACAAAGCTACAATTCTGCTTAGGGCGTCTGATTTTAACACACCTAGAGATACATCAGAATTTCACAGAATGAAATCCTGAAATCACCTAATACTTCCTTTATGATAAAACAGGAAAAATAAATAAAAGTAGAGCTAAATCACAGGTATGGAACTCAGTTAGAAAGCTCAGTAGTAGTAGATCCCCTATCAGTCACTGTCATTACATACCTGGCTGCAAAACAAGAGGTTTTCCTTATCAAAATCTACTCCAGCATCTGAAGCTGAGACTACTCATTGTTTGATGTATTTTTGGAATACAGTCACCTAAACTGAAAGCTGCAATTTATCCTTCCTAAAAGCACACAAATGCAGATGGTTGTAGAATTTTGTGACAGAAGAAGCGGCAAGGGAGACTGCAATGTATTTTCTTAAATATTTAAGTTTTGCTGCAGAAATGCACTAAGATGACACTTAAAATATAGGAAAATGCATCCAAAATATTTTTAAAATTATGAGGCAAATATTAGGAAGTCTTCCTCTTCTCTGCAACATCAAGCAATTGAATTTAGGGATTGGGCATTCAGTCTCAGAACCACATTACTGCTCTAAACTGAACCACTTATCTTGACAGAGGCATCTAAGCTTAGGCGTCTAACCACATATAGCCCCAAGGGTGTGGTGATTGGCGTGCCTCTGACACTTCAGAAAAGCATGTCAAGAGGACACTGCAGACAGTCCAAGCACCTATAAAGCAAACAAATCCCTGAGTGGCTAGCAAGTAGATTAACACTCTGGGCACTGTCCATAGCGCACGTCTCTACTGTGAAATGCAACTGCAGCTCAGGCACACAGTGCACCTCCCAACAGTTACATTTACATGTCTTAACCTGGAGCTAAAGTTTTCCTGTAATATATCAAAGTTTCCTAGTAAAAAGTTTCCAAGACTGTCAAAGAAAAAACTAAAAAGAAAAAAGAGTAATTTCTGTCATTTATCCTTTATCTTCACACCGCAACATTTGCCACTAAACATACTTTTAAAATAGCAATATATAACAATACCCCTAGGTGGCAGTAAAATTAGAAAGCCAGTAAAACCAAAACCATGTATCCACAAATTCACGTACGCTGGTATCTCAATATATATTACTACTACTTCGATATATATAAACCCACAGCTATGAATAATTTGAAATTAAAATTTACTCACTCTATCTGGAATGTTCACATAAGTTCCAGCATCAAGAAGATCCTGCACAATTTCAGTATGTCCCTCCTTTGATGCAATCATCAAAGCCGTATTTCCATCTTTATCTGTTAAGTTGACATTTGGGCTCCTCTTCAGTATTTCTTTTACTGAGTCAGTGTAGCCACCCTTCACTGCCACAATAAGTGCAGTCATAGAATTCTTTAAACAAAACCAACACATTTCATTGTAGAGTGGATATACAAATCATCATTGTATCAGCAGTTTAAATAACAACAGAACACTCACAGACATTCCTTTCTTAACCGTCCAACTGTTACTTCAGTTTTATGTTTAAAAGTACACTTGCTATGCTTTTTCAAAAGAAGTAAATAAAGTATGTACTGTATTTGAGAACACTTCAAACGTAAACAATAAAGCTCAGTTTATCTCCTGAACATCATACACTCAGTAAAATATCCTGTCACATGGGAAAATGGTATCATCAGAGCATCCAGGTCTGACAATACTGTTTACAAAGAGGTTCTTTTGAAGAACTTAAGAAATAACAATATGAATACCAAAAGCTGTCCTAATTTTCCACTTAACTTTGACTGAGGGCTTGGGGTTTTTTTAAACAAGCATTTTAAGTGTCTTATACTACAAAAATTAAAGTCTGTTTTATTTAAAAACAATATGCAGCTGAAAAATTCTAAAAAAAATTCCAATTTCTGAAAAGGCACCACAGCCATTATTATTTTCAAAAGATGCTTTGTGCTCAATTTACTTTTCAAATATCGCTGAGGAGTAAGTGGTTTGATGTATCAGGCTTGAGTACAGAATGAATTTTGATAGTGTTAACCTTCAGAGAACAAAAACCTAAATTCATTCGTATTCATTAAAATTTACACTTCACGTAACAGTGTGTCACCTGTCAATACAACCCCCTAGTTACAGAATATTTTCATTAAAAGGCACAAAGAAGCCTTCTAATAAAATCCTCACACATAGTTTGCAATTAGCTAGAAAGTAACATATTCCAACATCAACATTTCATTGTTTCACATATTCCTTGGTATTCGTATTATAAAATAAAATAGGGCACACATATGTATGTACCCACACCTTAGCCACTGGAAAATGAAGTTACTTACAGCTCCTTCTTGATCAACATCAGCTCCCATCTGCAGTAAGTATTTCACACACTCCAAATGACCCTTCCTTGCTGCCCAAACGAGTGGGGTGGTTCCATACTGAAAAAAACATTTATAACATTTTATCATTAAGCTCTCTACGTTTAGTATCCCCTATAATCTAGTATTTACCCAATACTTTATTGCTTTAGTTTTAACAAATATATAATTTGGTCTCGTAAATTAACACAGGCATTTGAAAAGCCATTTTGACTTTTTCTTTGTAGATGACAGCTATAAGAATTATTTTTCTATGCAACCTTGGACAGCAAGATTTCCAACAGCTGAGAAAACAGAAATACGTTCCACTGCAAGAAATGTTCACAACACCTCCAGCATACTGTGGAAAAACTTCTTGCAAGTATAGTGACTTCCTCTAGCACATTAATTCTAATCTCATAGGCAAAATATAACAGCGGATGTTTTTCCAGTCAAAAGCTCACAGATTTTTAGGTTTTTAATAAAATGTACTTTTACAAGGAGCATATCAAGCATTAATGAAATTAAATATGATATAAATATAACTTACTTTGTCAGAGCAGTTCACTTTAGCTCCATGTTGCAGTAAGAGATGTACTATTTCTGAGTGGCCCCGTCCTGCTGCCCAAATAATTGGATAAACGCTGTATTGCTTAGAATTAAAAACAAAACCAAAAGACCCCACATGAAATAAAATTAGCCTTAATTATTTTTCATTAACAATATCGATCACAATGCTTCAAGAGACAATAAACCCATAGAAGAAGGAATATACAGAAATAAATCTAACTACATTTCAATAATTGTTGCTGAGTACATTGTCAAGATGATATTTAGGAAAATCTCTACTCTTTGGAATCAATTTTGGTTTATAACTCAAATAAATAAATCTCAAAATCATAGGTTTTTAATTCTTTTTCATGTGTATGGTAAATATTTATAAGGCCACTTGATAACTATTATGAATAATTAAAACAAAATATTGTTTCCAAGTTGCACATATTACTCTATTAACCTCCACAGATGCAGAAAAATGAAAATTGTGATTCAAGTAGCATTAGATACACTGTTTTTCTATTATTTCCTCTCCTGCTAATTTGAATCTTATAATGAGCTCTACAGTCACTTGCTTTAATTAAAAAAAAATTAAGATTAAGAAAAAAAAGTGGCTGTCATGCAGGATACTAAAGCAAGCCCTTTATAAATAGTGATTAATGTTCTATTGCAAAAAAATGCAAAATGTTTAAGCAAGATAATAAGATGAATGTGCAATTCAGGACTTTAAACACTTGGGATGAGGTAGTGCTTAAGACTAAAACTTACCATTCCTGTGATGTTTGGATTTGCTCCTTTCTCAAGCAGCAGTTTAGCTACTTCGGTACGGCCTTTATATGATGCCCACATCAGGGCAGTCCATCCTCCCTGGCAAACACAATTCAAAGAAATGTAAAAACTGAAAAATACTCTTTAGAAACCTAATTAGTGACTTTTATTTCATTTTTGTATTTGTCCTAAAACATTTTGCAAGTCCAAAACATCGTAAGGACTAACTACACAACCATGTAATCCTACTTAGGTAGGATAAATAGTAACCACACATATGAAAGTACTGATTTCCTGCTGTTGCAAAACTTGGGAGAATATCGTGCCCCAAATGTTCCTGAATTTGCTGTAGACATTCAATTCAGACTTGAAGTGCACACAAGTGGATAAACAAACAAAGAAAATAAGCACTACCTAAAAAAACAAACAAACAAAACAAAAAGAAATCTAGAATCCAAAACAATTAACATGGAGGGTTTCCTTTTGATTTATGTAACAGACAGCTGGCCCTCAGGAAGCAGTTAAGTAATGATTTGGTTCTTTTTCATGAAGAAGTTAATCATGTGTCTTTTTAAGGGAGTAATAAGAGCAACTAATTTCAAACTGCATTGGTGTATGCATTTAAGTTTGTAAAGTAGAAGACAACAAGGATTCACTACTTAAGGCATGTGACAGGTCAGGTAACCAAAATAAACTTTAAAATAACCTTTTTAAAATATGCTTCTGATAAATGTAAACACAATTTTTATTTCTTTCTTCATAATACACTTTTGGAGAGGTAAAAAAATTCCTCTTCGATTGACAGAGGCCTAGAAATCAAACACTGGTCATGTAGATGTGCTTAACGTTACTTTTACGAAATTGTAGATTAGTAGGATATGTCAAGATGCCTACTCAGCCTTCAGAGTGGAACTTCCATTAAAAGAAGCACTTGTACTCTCCCCTTGTAGTTTTTCATACTCTTAACTTAAGCCAAATATTAGTCCTTGCAGTACCTAATTTCATCTTTGGTCAATGAAGACAAGTCTATAGCTTTTCAGAGGCATCTAACCTTCCAATCATGTAAGCAACTTCTGTAATTCTTTAGGGGGACCTCACTACCACCTACTTTCCCATACAAAAAATTCAGCAAGTTGAATGAAAACAAATTCCAGAATGTTGAGAACACAGACTGCTCTATGGATAATCATGGTTTGTCCAGAGAAAAAGCAAAAATGGACAGGTATCTTCAGGGAAAATGTAACATTTATTTTACCAAAATATTAAGAAAAGCCACACTACCAAACAAAAACATCAACAAATCGACCCCCTATCCTCCCCCAAAACACAGCCAAAAATCAAACTGCTCTTCAGGTTAGTTTTTTTCAAAGCAAATTAAGAAGAACAAAGTATCCCTAGAAAACACGTTGCCTTCATCAGCACCAAAGCAACTATTTTAAAGCTGTAAAAACAATATCTAAATATATATTCTTTACCATTTTAACAGCACTGAGTACACAACTTAAGAATAAAAGAGCTTTGATTTGTTTTACAGAACTGAAAATTAACAACTCTCAAAATCACTGTTCTTACTAAAAACTTTTATTTTTACACTAGGACAACACATACCAAATCCCGATGCTCCAAGTTGACATTATGATCAAGTAGTTCTGCTACAATAGCTGTATGTCCTTCTTTAGCTGCTGAAATCAGAGCTGTCCAGTTATCCTAGAAAAAGGAAAACACATTTTTAAGTGATACTCAGTATTTCAATACAATTACTGTGTTGAACCCACAACAGCAAATCCACAACCCCTTTAAAAAGCTGTCCTTTAGGAGGAAAAAAAAAAGTAATAAACTCATAGGCTACCTGCCAGTTAAATACATGAAAATACAAACTAACAGCTACCCCAAATCTCGCTTACAATTATCTCTTTTCCTACCCACCACTTTCCAGTCCTCAGTTCACTGCAGGTTAACTTAAAAATTTTATGGAGGAAGCAACACCTACAGAGAATGAGGTCAAAACATTAAGAACTGCTGGGTCAGGAAGAGATGGCAACCAAGACCACAAAAAATGGTGGTGGTCTGTCTCCACATACAGTGGGTAACAGCACCCAAGGGGCTAATATGCAGGGAATTTGGAGCACAGCTTCCTAGCTTTCTGACTTCAGAAGATATGTTTCCTCTTGCATTACACTTACCATCCATTCACTGCTCAAACCATGTCCACCAGCAGTGGACTACTGCTTTATGTGCTATCCACATATAAATAAATTAAAAGTTTATGTGGGAACTGTTCTTCCTGTAAGTATAGGAACTGTAACATCTACAGCAAATGTAATAAAATGTCTGAAAAAAGAGAGACTTTTTTGCCTGATTGCATTTTTGGTTTCTTTTGTGGGTTTGTGTTGGGGGTATTTTCATTTGTTTTGTTTAATTACAGGTTTTCCTGGATGTCTACACTGCTACAATTAAACTAAGCATAGAAGAAAAAATAAACGAAAAATAAACCAAGCAACATCCTTTTCCTATCTCTCACTCTTCATTGGAACATCCAGACCTTTGAAAACTTTTCAACGACACCTCAGCTCTATCCACCCTTTCTGGGCGTCTTTCATCTAGAGTCAACGTCGTTCTCAACAGCAGGAAGACAATTCATAAATTTGGAATCCTTCCCTGCAACTGTTCTGACTTTCACCTGAAATAATCATTTAACCTAAATGCTTCCTCTGTATTTATTGAAAAACACCAAAACCAAGAGGGGAAAAAAAAAAAATCCCAACATACCACAACATCACCGAGATGAGCAAAGTCACTTGAACCTCATCTATGATGCTGTACTTCTCCATTCTGCCTATATTTTTATATCAACTACTGCCAATCTTAACCTTAACCCTATATCTAACTATATCTCTCTAGTACTAATTTCCCAGAAGAAACAGCAGCAGCATTCACATTTAGCAGAGACCCTCAGACATTTAAAGTGTCTTAAATATCCTGATTCTTTATGAGGAATCAAAACAGAGGAATACACAGCCAAGCAATTTTGGATAAAGTTTCTCTTATACATCATCATTTTCCATCTTCTTTTTTTCCTCTCCCCTTAACACTAAACTAAGCTCATTTTGTGTGCTTCTTGAAATTTCTTCTTCCTCTGCTGTTAGATACCATCACATAAAGCACTAATACTTACTGCATCTTCCAAGTTGCAATTTGCTCCCTTCTTGAGAAGCTCCTGGACAATTTCTAAATTGCCTTGCTCAGCAGCCAGCATGAGTGGAGTCTGGCCATTCTGAAACCAAAATGATAGAAAAAGTGATGCACTGGGAAGAGATGCAAATGATGCATACGCACCACCAACTAAAGGCAAAAAACTACAGAGATATGTTGTTTCTGGTTTTTAATTGCCAGCAAGAACCAGTGAGGAGGGCTGCTTTTCAAACCATGCAGTAAATATGCAATAAGAACAGAGACCATGATATTAAAACCTGTCACGTAAAAGATAAAAAAAAGCCAAACCAAACACCCACACGTTTCAGACATTTAAAATGACTAGCAGAAAAAAAAGTTGCACTGTTAAATAACTTTCTTTCCGAATTATTTTACCGCTGAAGACATTTTTACTACAGCCTGTTACACCTTTACATCTTGAAATAGCTCTGTCACATTGTTTAGAAATGAATAAATCGATCAATCTAGCCTAGGAACTGCAATGGCCATTAAAACATACACACTGGTTCTGAGTAACAGTAAGATTTCTTGCTGAAGTCTTAGAAAAAATAGTCAAGTTATACACAACACTTTTGTCTGACGGTGTACCAAATACAGACATAATTCCTGTCCTATGCAACACAGATTCTTAACAGCCAGCTTCATCTCAGGGAAGATGAAAGATAGAAAAGCTGTTTTATTTGCTTTCAGTGATGTTTTAAAAGTCTGTTAGAATCTCTCACCCTTCCATCAGCCTATTTCTGTGCCAGCAAACTTCTGAGATACAACTGCTCTGCATTCAAAATGATACCTTTGCTTTTAGCTCCTAAAGTATAGCAATACTTAGGTCTGGTCATTTAAAAAAACAAAACAAACAAAAACAGAGAACAGCTCTCTTTGGAAAAGAGATGAGTCGTAACTTTTGCTCTTTAAAACAAGTTCTTTATATGCAAGTTAGTATCTTGGGAAGATACCTGCCAAGTAATTTGGAAAATAATGCCTGACCAATCTGACTGCCTTCTGTGACGACATCATTGGCTTGGTGGACCAAGAGCTGAGACACTGTTTATCCCATCTCTAGCAAAGATTTACAAACTCTCTCCCCCAGCATCCATACAGACAACTAATGAAGTACAGACTAGATAAATGGACGGTGAGGTGGACTGAACCTGGCTGAACTGCAAGGCTCAGAGGGCTGTGACTAGTGGCACAATGTCATGCTGGAGGCCAGTCAGTAGCCCAGTACTACAGGTGTCAATACTGGAGTCCTGTTCAAGCCCTTTAAGGGCCTGATCAGTGGGACAGAGTGCACCCTCAGCACCTTTGCAGTCAAAACACAGCTGGGAGGAGTGGTTGATGCACCATATGCTTGTGCTGCCATCAAGAGGGACCCTGACAGGCTGGAGTACAAGAAGGTTCCCCTCTGCCCCCAATGTACTGTGTAGGTGTCCAGGTTTCAGTATTGGGGTAGCTGCACCAGGTCTCTGTTAAGAGAGGCTAGGGCTGCCCTGTGCTGGACACAGCCAATTCTAGCTGGCTCCAAGCAACTGGCCTCAGAACACAGGACTAGATAATCTCCAGAGGTCCCTTCCAAGCAGTGCTTCAGAAATACACACAAAAATCCCTATTTTAGCATGAGCATTCTTCTTACCTCCTTCTGAACAGTTATTATTGTTATCACTGTGATCGTCTTCCACAGGTGGATAACACAAACCAAACAAAAGTATCTTTGGGCAAGAGCAGGTTGTGAATGGGAAAATGATCCCCTCCTGCAAGAAGTATCACACAGTTGTAGACCATCTCTGGTATTCTTAAGACAAAGGTAAAACTTTTCTATAGGAGTACTGAAAACATCCTTTCCTTTTTGCTAGAAGATGCTCAAATACAGATTCAATGTTTTAGCCAATCATGAAGATTTCACCCACACAGAAACAAAAGATAATTACTATGCTTGTGACATCCACATTAATTCTCAAAAGCTGCTCAAGAGTCTAGACACTCCACAACAACTAAATGCTCATATTTCTCACAAGCACATCAAGTACTGTGTATCTGTATATCACAGCTAAGCCTAAGTATTGGAATACCAAATTATAAAGGATCAGACCTGTATCTTTTTAAGGAAGTCATTCAGCAGTGTTATCTTACAGATCAGCTCTCTCTTGCAATCTGTGAGAGAACAGAAGATTCAGAAGGGACGATGCAGAAGGGACTTCAGTATCAACAGCACAAGAGCAGAAAGAAAGGCACATCAAAGGAAATTGGAAGCTGTTAGGATCAATGTGTATCACACAAGGCAAGCATCCATAATCAGTTGTTAGGTAATCAATGTACCTGGTATAAGAGAAGAATATGCACAGGGGAAAGAACGCACAGGACAAAGGCAGAAAGACTGAGACATGCTCCACTTAACTGAAATTGTTGGTCTTAATCCAACCAAATCGTCCATACACAAACTGACTGGAACATCCTAGTTTTTCTGGTAACTGATCACAGTCAAGATATAAAGGGTTGGTTACAATGTGGGTGATCCTACCATTGGACAAGTCACTGCAGCCTGGGAGGTCCTGGCAGTAGCAAACCTTGGCTTGAGTGCCAGCAATCTTTTTAGACCTACTCCACTGGTATTCCTGGTTTGGTATTTTGTTTTTAGCCAAGAAGAAAAGACATTTTGGCAGGTCTAAACTGGAAACAGAATTGCACTCAATGCCACTGAATTCCAATGAAGAGCTAGCACTTGAACAATACTCCTACCATTAAAATGTACGAACAGTCTGTCCCTAACCAAGGTTTAAAACTGATGCAAACCATACATGTCTCCAATACAATATGTCAGAAGACTTAAAAAAAAAAAAAAAAAGGTATCAGGGAAATGATCTCTGCAAAAAGGCAGTTACTGAAACCCAGGAGTGCACTCAGTCCCATCAATAAGAGAAGAAAAAATTAGAAAAGAAGGTGAAGGCAGTGAGACTGTTGATAAAGTCAACACAGTCTATCTCGCTGATTTTGGTCATGTTGTCAATCAAGAAGAATTACCAGCAGAGGGAACAGACTATTCCTCTTTTCAGATAGACTGCTTGCCAGCTGGTGAGGTTCATGCGTTTGCTCCGAAACTGAAAAATCCTCCCATTATAAACACCTCAGCATATGCACGTACACAGCATGAAATGAATATGCCGACAATGAAAGAAAAGTGTCTTAAGTGACAGTAGATCTAATAACTACAGTAAGGCTAAATTCTCTACATTGATTTCACATCTACATGATGCATTCCGGTTTTGAGTAGTACACATCATTCTTTTCTTTCCACCATTCTTTCAAAAATATTTCTTTCCATCCTATGCAGGTTTAAAAAAAATAATGCAACAGAACAGGCATTTTCCAAGACTTACTTTAAAAAGAAAGAGATGAATTGGAAAGCCAGTCTTCCACACACTACAAGGTGAGTAAAAACTCTGCCTGCACTGTCAGACTCAACAGCTAATGGTCAACTGTTGACAGTAACTGGTACCCAGTTGGGAGAGTTTGATTTGGTGCTAACATTGTTGCAACTTCATCAACACCCAGAACCATGAGACAGAAAGTGCTCTAAGCAAGCTTACAGCTCCCGCAAGCTATAGTGAGCAGCTGATAAGCCAGAGAGCAGGGATGCATTCATAAGAAGTTCAACGTCCTGGAGAACTGGGCTGACAACCTTCCTGCAGTTCAACAAAGGCAAATGCAGAGAGTGGACCAGACTGATCCCATGCAGCAGTACCGGCTAGGAACTGCCTGCCTGAGGAGTCACACTGCAGAAACAGGCATAAGGTCCCAATGGACAAGAGGGCCATGAGTTAGCAGTAAGCTGCTGCAGCAACAAAGCTAAATCAAATCCCAGGCTGCCTTAACAACAGCACAGCTAGCCCTCTACTCAACACTGGTGAGGCTGAATTCACCATTTAGGTGTCCCAATAGAGAGACTCTCAACAGCAGAGGTATCTGCAGAGTCCAGCAACAGGGTCACTCAGATGACATGGTTGAGAGACTGGAGCACAAGACATGCAAGCAAAAAGTGAGAGCTGGATTTGTTCAGTCTGGAAAACAAAAGGGGTATCAATATCAGTCTCAGACTACCTGGAAAGAAGGAGAATCTTAGAAGAAAAGGAAGATTATTCTCAGAGATATACAAGAAAACAAGAAGCAGCAGTCACAAGATGCAGCAAAGGGTATTCCAATAAAACATAAGGAACATGTTTTTAAACAAAGAGAGGTTAAGCACTGGAGTACTGCCCAGAGAGGCTGCAGATTCTCCATCCTTTTGAGGACTTCCAAATTTTGCTTGTTAAGTCTCTGAGCAATCTGATGTACCAATGAAGCTAGTCCTGCAATTAGGAGGAGACTAAATCCAATGACGTCCAGATGTCCTTTCTACCCTGACTTCTTCTATAAATCTGATTCTCTGAATATACCACAGAAATTGACAAGGGTCCAGTTCTCCAACATTATTTAGGAAAACGGAACTAAAGTAAAAACTAATGATACAAGCTCTACATCCAGATGAAAGAAAAGTCCAGACACTTATAAACCAGAAAATCTACTACAGAAGATAAAATACTTAAATCATCTAAACTTACTTGTAAATACACAGAATACTTACTGTATATCAAGACAACCTGAACCTTAAATGTCGTGCAAAACAACATAAACAGTCACTAGCAACAGACATTTGCATGAATCAAACCTCCCAAGATTCCTCTCAGGAATCTTTAGTGCAGTATAAATGAATCCACAGCTCATTTCCTTAAATTGCTGGTGGTGATATGCCCAAAACATACTAAATCAGATGGCAAAGCACAAGCTAACAATTACTGCACTACCTGAGGATTCCGAATAATTCACATTTAAACTCCCTACTGTGTATCAAGACTTCTTGTGTAATCCTGGTAAAGTCATCTAATCCTCCTGGTTATATCCAGACTTACTTTTTGGATACATATCTTTTCATTCAGATGAGTATCTGCCTGGAATGAACTGCAATATATGCTCCTATTTAGACTGTATAATCTAAATTACAAATCACAAATTCATTTTGTAAACACAAGCTGCAATATGAAACCACCCTTGCAAAAATGGTCTTACCTCATTTCTCTCATCCACAT
>JANHGB010002242.1:2668-30435 GCA_026283785.1 Coracopsis vasa | reverse complement strand
TGATCCTCTCCTGCAGTGGGCCTAAGGTCTTCATTCTCAGAGTCCCTGCATCTGCCTTTCAAGACTTGCACAGTGTGGTCAGAGCATTTGGAAGTGAAGACTGAGGCAAAGAAGTCATTGAGAACCTCAGCCTTCTCCAAATCCAAGGCAGCCAGCTCTCCCTACAGCTTGTGTAGAAGGCCTACATTATCTGTAGTCTGTCTTTTGTTTGCTACATACCTATAGAAGCCCTTCCTGTTATCCTGGACACTGCATTTCCCCTCAATCTGGTGTTGAAGGCATCCTCTCTGAAGCTACTCACCTCAGCAAATGACCTTTAGTAGCCAGCAATGACCAGTTTAAATCTGCCACTGTCCCTCCTGTTTTGCTTAACTACAGATAGTTTCTTTGTGGTCAGGGTCTTCAAACTGTGAGGGACATGGTGTTTCCCATGTCCCATCCATTCTTCATCCCTAGATGGATATTCTGGCCAGGATTTTTATCATCATGTGAAGGCAGAGACACTGCACCAGTAGAAGACCAACTGTAAAGAGTTTAATGCAGAAATTATGGGTTCATTTCTGGTCCGATCATATAGACCAAGACCCCAGAGTATCAGCTAAACTATATAAACACAGATAAAACTGTCCAAACATCTAAACTTCAACAATAACCTGAACTTAGCTAACAGAACAGACAAAAATCCAGATCTGTCTCACACATGATAAATTAAAATACTCTGTAATAAAGTGCAGAGTACATTTCTACAAAGCTAGCACCATGTTAGGAAATATAAACAAAAACAGGAAAAAATTAATTCATCTCATTCTCCAAAGTCACATCTTGCATTTACTAAGCTCTTTCAAACATGTTATGTTGCTGATTAACAATAATACCTTAGGGCACAACCTTTTTCTGATCTTTTGAGTTACAAACAGCTTTGAAATATCACCAAGGCATACAAATCTTACTCAATGATAACATGGGAGAGCAGCCTGTAATTTAAAACACCATACTTCTGACAAAATTGAGTCAGGTAGGAAAAGCATGATGAATTCAGATCATATCCTGAGTATAATGAAACTTCAAACAGTGCTGAAAAGAATTAAAACCAGCTGAGCTAATAAAACCAGACCCTGCATAAACAATATTTCATCAAGTAAATTTCACTTACCTTGTTACGCTTGGAATTTGGGAAAGTAGGAAAAGCCAGTAAGGTTTGAAGAGGAGATGTGAAAGGATAGCTTTGGGTTTAAACTTGAACAGGGGAAGTTCAGGTTAGATAAAAGGAAGAAGATCTTTACTGTGAGGGTGGTGAGGCACTGGAACAGGTTGCGCAAAGAAGTTGTGAATACTCTGTTCCTGTCAGTGTTCAAGGCCAGGTTGAACAAGGCTTTGAGTGATTTGGTTGAAGTTGTCCCTGCTCATGGCAGGAAGGTTGGAACTAGGTAATCTTAAGGTCCTTTCCAACCCAAACCATTCTACGATTCTATGGTCTTTGGGGCATATGTAATACATAGCAAATTAATATAACCAGACTCTGACCTCAGTTATACTGATGTAAGTCCAAACTAACATCACTTACTGTGATGGAGTTACGCTGGATTTACACCATTTAACTGAGATCAAAACTCATTCAATGAGACAAAAAATGAAGTGGGAAAATGGCTTTTATAGCTACATAATGGGACATTTCCTTGCAACTAAGAAACTGTTTAATGCTGCGTAGCTACAAAACAAGAGGTGAGATGTGCTTGAGTTATCACGTAACTACAGCAAAAATTTCTAAGCTTTGAAAGGTTTTATGTATTTCATATCTGTCTCTACACAAGCTTAATGCAAATTAAACAGTTAATATCAAATATGCTTCACTTATTTAGGACTTTTCTTAACAGTTTTGCAAAGGTTATGGAGTGAGATGGAACAAAACTCATCCCTTTAAAATAGGCATACAACAGCATATCGGAAGTTTTTTCTCGCATAAACTTTACAGAAAAAAATTTATCCTCTTATACCACTTTCTAAACGAGAGCTCCATCTCCATAAGCTATCACGCACCTCTACCAGCTTGGAATATTTCTGTGCTTCCCTTCCAGAAGGAAAAACATGGGTACATGTCAGTATAAATGGCTATGCAAAACCACCAGGAGCTTAAAAGATTCGCATGAAGTGATAAAACTGCCAAATTCCTCAACATGCAATTTAGCCAATGTGCATTATTTTTGTCTTCATATAACATCATTCACTTCAGGTAACAGAACATTACAATTGCACTTTCAAGAGTGGGGAAAGGGCTGAGTTTTTATAGTAATGACATGATCTCCACCTTTCACACCCTAGGCATGAGCTACAGCAGCAATATTTAGAACAAAGCTTGATACGCAAAGCACACAATTTTTTTCTCTCATAGTCTCTGTGAATGCTGACAATCTAGATTTGTACAAACACTGCTCCTGTGTAGTTCAATCTTTTCAGTTCAATTCAGTTCATTAGCACTAGGGACATTCATTCCTTTCTCACTACAGCTATGCCAGCTGAATAAACTGCCAGCCCTGCTCACCAGAACAGCCCTAACACAAGTTATCACCTCCTCCACTGGGCAGCAAAGTTGTTCATGCACCCTTTTAATCAAGCTAGCAAGCTTATAACCTGGACCATTTTGGAATTAACTGGAATTCAGAAGAAGCCGTTATGGCTGGGGATCAGAAAAGGCCATAACCTCAAAGAGGGAAGCAGACAGCAGTGCAGAGCAGTAATTTTTTCCAATACAGAGACACATTTAAGAAAATGTATGTCCACAAATTCAGCCAAAGTCTCAGAGAACAAAATATCGGAGTCAGTCAGTCCAATTCATACCCAGAACAAACTCTAGAGAAGTACTTGCTTGCAAGGGCAATATGAAAAGTGAGAATAGTACAAGTCCTTGCTATTACCCTCATTCATGCATAGGCAAGCATCAGCCATCAGACACACTGAAAGCAGCAAGGGAAAGATTTCTCCATCATCTCCTGCATAAACCTCTTTGTGGCTAACACAGCACTGCTTTCAGAGCAAGAACATATTGCCTTTAGCACCAACATATTTCATCACCAGGATCCAGTCTGCATACGCAAAAGATACTCCAGACTGCCAAAAAGTCTTGAGATAAAGGGAGCACTGAGAAGGAACACTGAACCCCTGAGAGAAACATGTCAATGGAAAATTTGAGGAAGGGATGGGCTGAAGGCAGAGATGGAAAAGATAAAAAAGATGTGGGAGCTCGAAAGATTAGGAAAGAAAGAAAAAGGAGGACTAAATATTACAGGCACAAGTAAGTGATTTAAGGGTTTGTGGTCAACACAGAGGTCTGTGACTCAGGAGTAAGTCACATAAATTATCTGTGCTTTGATTTAGTTTATGTAAAATCTAAAAGGGGAAGACATAACCAAAACAAAACCAAAACAAACAAAAACCACACAACCCCAACACACCCACAGATACAAAAAGAAACCATGAAGATGTAGATTTTTAAGTAATATGCTGTTAAATCAGGAAGCAACAATCCTGGACAAGCACCACTGCCTAAGTACCATACTGTGCTCTTCAAATGCTGTAGAAAAGCATACCAACCAGTGCACACCATGTGTCACTTCAGCAGTCTGCCAGGGGTGATGTTTGGCTTTGCCCTTGCCACTTGCTGGCGGCTGGCAGTGCTTCTTATACTCAAACTCTAGCAAAAGACAGGGGTTAGTGTGTGCACAGTGATGATAAAAATCTCTAATTAAAACCACACTACTATTGTGTTGGTGCTCTACAAGCTAAACAACATCAAATGGAAAAGAAGTGCCATAATGCAAAGTGATTTGCCCAAAGACTGGCAGCAATCAATCTCTTCTAGCTGGGTACTCCAGCTATTGCTCTTTTACCTAAAATCATGTGCTTGCCTACCAATTTCACTTATTTACAGTCTAAAACAACTAGGTCTGACAAAGTAGCTATAAAGACACAACCTTTTGAGGATTTTACTAAGCAGAAATATAAAGTAATATGGGAGCATGAAAGAAACCATAGTATTCCTAGCTGTTCTAAGGCAGAGGACTTAATTTTTCCTGCACAACTTTCCTCTTCTTTTGTTCCTCAATAAATTATAAGTGCGAAAGCATACTAGTTCAGTGAACTAAGATCTCACTAACTAAACAAAAAAGGCTCTGTCCTTTGGAAAACAGACTCGGACATACCATTGTACAGCTTAAGAGAACTCAGGAAATGTTTCAGTGATATTCAACATCCCCAGAGACACTTCAGCTCATGAAAATACACGGGTGTCCAAAGCACGAAAATTACAATGGCTTCCTGCTTACACCCCCTACCTCCCCCAGGCTATGGATGTAATTTAAACAAAATGGCAGGAATCCAGCAGTAACCTATAGTCATAGATTAGAGCTGCCATCCTGAGCAAACAGACCCTACATTTAGCTGGGACTATAGTAACACAAGACATTCCTTCATTTTCACTTAACTATGCAAACCCACCCCCACTCACTCCACTTTAGCAGGGTTTTTCCATTCTGAAAACTGGAGGCCCATTCTGCTTTTAGTTACATCTCATTGCAGAAAAAGCTCTACTGGTTGTAATTTACCCTGTAGTTCTAAAGTTGATATTGGGATTTTGGCTCTACTGTATATCAGGCTACATGAAACTGTCTTTTAAAGTTGTCTTCATATTTTGTAGTCATATGGCTGCGAAAAAAAACCCAACAAAACAAACAGAGGAAGGAAGCATTACAGCTCCCATGAAAACACAGAGATAAAGTTTACTCCCTCAATTGCAATTCTACACAGGCTCTGCACCATGAAGTGACCAGCTGTCTTCCGTAATAGCTGGCTCATAAAGGCACCTCAAAAGAATAATTTAAAATTCTCTCTGCACAGGGCTCATACATCCAAGCTTATTTTGGGAGTCCCTTTATGTTATACACAGGCTTTGAACACCTATATACTTGATTCATTGTACCTAATATCACACACTAACTGTTGTATTACCAAGAGCATATGGTAAAGAAGCCACTATTCCAGAGTGAACAGATGAGACTGCTAATAGGGATACATTACTGAAAACAAATTCAACACTTTCAATTATATTTCGTTGCATGTGATGTATGCAGCTTGTTGGCCTGGTGTCTGGGAATATGTCATTTTAAATATGCATATATTTCACCAGTAATGTCTTGCAGACTGAAATCTGAGGCAAAGCATATTTTAGGAAAAGGGCTACAACTTGAGCAGAGCTTGAAAACTGCACACACTGTCTCTGTAAAGAGGTGTACCAACAAATATCAAGATGGAAGGGTACATGGGACACACAACAAAAATTTAACATATCTTTATAAATACACACAGCCTGTTTACATTTGCAATACACATTAACGGTGTGCACCATGAACCCCATTTGTGGCTTCTCCCCACAATGATTATCAGCCTCTTAGCTACTAGTATTACTCCCTTGGCTTACACAGACTGGTCTCTGATGAACACCCAATGTTCAAACTGCTGACAACATGCAGTGAGGGCAAATGAGGTGCAAGACATTCTGATTAGCCACATCATTAGGCACCCACCAACACCCTTGGCAAAGCAGACTTGCAGAAGTGCCTCAGTTTATGCTAGAGCTGCCTTCACAGGTTGCCACTCAGTTTTAGCTCAAAAAGCCCTACCAAGGAAAGTTTTTCAGCTGGGCTGAAGAACCAGGGAAGACATCACAGTGTGGATGCTACTTATTCTCCCAGTGATCTAGTCTCATCTGAGCACTCAGTATTGATATGGCAGGACGAAACCCAGTCTGAATCAAATCTCAGGTGCTATTATTTGGACAGTCAGCTCCAGAGCAAGAAAAAGTGAGAAAGCCTCTCACACTTGACTTCATACTTCCTATTTTCAGAGCTTCGGCTGAACTAACTTCTGTTCCCTCTGCAGCCGGCAAAACCAAATGAGACATCCAAAGAGTATTTAAAGATTCACAAGCAATGAACTGCCCCACAAAGGTGCCAGTTTCTTTTTGTCAGTTACAGATGGAACCTTTGGGTATCTAGGCTCTCAGCAAAGGTTCTTCAGTTAAGTGCTTGAGGGATGGGATTAATCCTGTCCTCCGTGTCATGGGTTTATATATCTTGACATGATCCCACTTAAGTACTTTAGGAACATGAAGTCATTGTGCTTCTCCTCCGGCAAAAGCTCAGTTCACATCTACAGTTACCAAAGAATAGGTTGCACATGTTCTTAAAAAGGCAACAAGAGAAGTTTAACCATAGACCACAAGGGGATACGCATGACCTAAACCACTCTGATCCTGCTTAAAAATGTAACATTGAAAACTATCCTTATACAAAAATGCAAATCTTGGACCCAGAGTTCACCCAAAAACAACTACAGCATAAATTCACAATAGGCAGAACTGAAAGATCTCATAAATCAGACCTTAGTGTAACACACTTACAAAGGGAAATTCTGAACACTGGCAAATGTTATAAAAAATTCATTATATTCAACAACGTATTTAGGGGGTAAAACACATTCTCACTGGCAGTAGTAAGGAAAGAAAATGAAGCAGACAGCCCAGAACACATTTCATTAAATCCATCCTATTTCTTCTAACAAAATGTATCAAGGCATGGCAGGCCAATCAAGTCACACCATCAGTCTCTTTCAACGGAGAAATTGTTTTGCCATTTGCAAACTGAAAAACATATGTTCTCAATATTTGCTCTGATGTATGCATCGACTTCAAAACCAAAGTCTACAGCATATGCCAAAAATCAAATCACTGATTGGAAAATATATACTGACTGGCATCTGAGGGCTTTCACTGTCTAAAGGAATCCTCCTTTCATTTTTTAGGCCACATTCAAAATTTATTAACTAAATTAAATAGCTGCTCCTTTTCCATACTCCTTAATCCAGCTTATCCAGATCCTCAACTGACTGAATTGAATGCCCTCTAGTATAAATTCCAAGCAGCCTTCAATACACAAAAAAAAAAAAAGAAAGCAAAACAAAACCAAACTTGTAAAGCACAAGTCAGAAAAAGACTACAAAGACACACACTTCAGCACTTCAGGTCCATGCAGCAGAAAAGTAGCTCCAAGGTTCCTAAGAAGTTGGTATGGCAGGGCAAAGAATGTTCCAGGCACATGGCAAAGTACCAACACAATATAAGCTCATTTTGATCACCGTTGGTTAAGAAAAGTGTAAACATAATTTGTACCAGTAAATGGAGTCCCATCCCTCCATGTACCCCTATATAGGACAAATATTGTTTACCCCCTTGCAGTTAACATGTGCCCCAGCTCTGTATCACATAGTATAGAGCTTTCATAAGGCATGTGAACATGCACTCAGCAAGGATTAAGGATTAGAGTCTCAGTTTCAGCAGCCTTCAGTTCTTGTGTTTGTTGGGTGTTTTTCTCTTCCTTCTTCTCTGTGAACTCAGGCTCCTCTCTTCAGTAAAGGCATTCACTATTAACTCCATATCACAGAAGGCATTGTTTTTCATGATCTTCTAGCATTGCCAATTTACAAGAACAAGGTTGTCATTTCAAAAGTCAGATATTTTTTTGTTAGCCTCCTTGTCAGCTTCCCTCTGTATATTTCACTGACAATTCATCTTACAATGAGCACTATTGCCTCAGTTGAAGTGAGCTAAAGATGTATACAATATTTATGCCTCCTTGTTAATTTAATAACTGTTTTCTCCAGATGAGAAAGAGACAATATATCAATCTCACAGACAGCCTTAATCATGGCTTAAAAGCAATTGAGGATTTGCATAAAATACCTGCTTTTTATAAATCATTAGAAATTTGATGTGTGGATACTTAAACCAATTCAGTAGATGATTTCATCATCAGAAATTTCTCTTTTCTTGCCATACCTTAGAGCTCCTATCAAGACTTGCAGCCAGCATGGCCTACTGTTTAACAATTAATGCCATGGATAGTACTGACTTGGCTTCTACACATGACTGTGTGGAAAAAAAAGCTACTGTAACTTTTGAGAAATAAATTCAAAGTGGGGGGAAAAAGAGAAGGAGAATGGGGGCAGTCAGAAGACTATGAATTCAGCTCTTACACCATTGGTATCTATCTTCTCCCCACTGCTTCCAGTTATCAGACATTGTCACCTTAGGTAAGAGTATCATTTCCTACTTTACAAGAAGGAAAAAGAACAGTCTTCAGCTCCCCAGGCAGGCAGAGAATAAAACTTGCAGAGATTCTCCTTCCACACTGCATTTCAGAGTGATTAAACCATACTCACTCTGGCGTAATTCAGGACATGATGAATATACTACACAGCCATTTTTTATCTGGGACAAGGCTTCACTGTTTCAGTTTAACTGGCACCAGCTTAATCGCTTCCTAATCTGGTTCAGTATTGTGTGATATTTACTTTGAGATCAATCAGCAAATAGTTAAAGTAGCAGAAATAATAGGGCAGCAGCTTCTAATGAATGGGAAGGCAGGAACAAATCTTTTTGTACAGAACAGCAGCAGCTGAAAGACCAACCACAGCTTCGTTCTGTCACTGTGTGGGTTTGTGCTGCTCCTCAAATGTGTATTTTGTGACATATGCCTACATTTCTATACCCATGTCCCCAGGAACAGTGACCAGCAATTTCTCAACAGGTTCAGTTCCCTGTAGATGATCTAAAGACACAATTTTATCCGGAGTAGAGATTAAGAACCTACATACCACTCTTCCCTTCTCAGCAAGCTGTGTGATCCTCTGAAGTCCACATTTTGCCATCTACTAATAGTAAGTGATACGAAGGAAAACTTACCATTCTGAGAAGTGAAAGTTGTTCAGGATGGATAATAGTAAAAATTCTAAGGCAACTAACAGAAAGCTCTCCCGTTAAAAAGCACTGTATTCAGGAGTGAATTTAAAACTCTGTAAAATTATTTGCTACATTGTTGCATACCTAATGTTTGAGTTGGCAGTGGCACTGTAATAGCGACTGCCATTTGTGACACAATGAGTCAAGTATCCTTTATGCAAACTCCAGAAGCTATGAAGAACAGGCATACAGGGCTAAACAGCAAGCCTCATTTGCTGAACAACCTCAGTAATAATTACTGGGACAGAATAACATTGGGATGCATTACTAATGAGCTACAGAGCTGTTCATGTAATTGTCACCACTTGGAGCTGGGAATAGCAAAACAAAATAGAACAAGTAGCTTCTGCATAAGTTCAGTAGTCAACAATTTCAAATGAGACATGAAAAATAAATCATAATGCAAAGCAGAAGAGAATAACAGATTTGAGGCATTATCACTTTTTTCCTAAAGGAAATTACAATCACCATTGTATCTTCAAGTGAAAACAGGGATAAAAATCCTTTCCCTTGAGAAAAATATTCAAGAAACTGAGGGGAAATTTACTGTTGTACATACTTTCAGGGCTGAAGAGATAGAGTTAAGACAGTAGAAAAAAGTTTTAAGTGATGTTCTAGTAGGTTTTTGGATGATGTTACAACGTTTTGACTGTTTCACAGATTTTGGAACTTCTGGTACCAGCAATACTATCTTCTGTAATCTACAACAGCTATTTTTAGAGGGACCCTAAACAAATCCTTCCAGAGAAGGCTCCATTAAGGATGACTATAAGGTTTCAAAATAATCATTTCGTGTATGATCAGTATGGTTTTCACAGAAGTCTCAGAGATAGAAAATATCTGTAAGTGCTTTAGACTTTATCCTTATCAACTTTTACTTGTTTGCTATTGTATATTCACAGTATTGGTGACTGTCATCCAATTGACAACAGCAGCAATAAAACTTCGTAGCAGAAACAACAACATAGACACAGAATTTAGGCTTTAAGGAAATGGAGTATTTCCTGCCAAAATTGTAAATGGCAAAATAACAAGTAATAGTGACACTTCAACAGTTAATGGCACAAAAGAGCAGATTTAACAATTATTATGCCCAGTTCTGGTTGTCTTCAGATATGAAGACAGCACTGAACAGTTACAAATCTATATTGCATCTCCTAAAACATGAAAGAAAAGCTCACAACATGAACATGCACTTGTTATTGCTGCCACTATACAGCTAAGGAATTCCAAAATAAACCAATCCCATGCCCTAATCCCCTCACCCCAGAAAATAGCAACTTACATAACTTGACTTTTTCAGATAGGGTGTTCTGAAATTTCTGGGGCCACCAAAGAACACTAGTCTTGAAAGATCAACCATGATAACTTTAACCTGATATTCTGGGATGCATCAGTAGAGATACTGCACCAGCACATGGAGATCAGATCTGTTAAGTCAGCACATTTCCACCACCACATCCCCCCCTGCGCGCCTTGGATTTTGGGAATAATATGAAACCCACTCAAATACAAAACTCTCAAAATAAGAGGACTTCTAGAATTAAGTGGAGGGAATAAATTTCTTTGCATCTGACCTTACTCTTGCCAAACAGAGTGGAGGCAACTCTTCTCTTTGGTTCCTATAAAAACTATGGGAATTTGTTAAGTACCCAGTGTTTGCAAAACAGTTGCCTACAGGAACTTAATTGGAAAGCAGTTTATTCCTCCTTGCCAACTTTATAATTTTTCTAGTTCAAATATTAGATAGCTTTAAAACAGTTTTACCTACCAATAAGGGTAAGAAGACCCACTGAATGTGGGCAGAAAGAGTTATTACCCAAAGACAAGCAGATCTACCCAGAAGCTACCAAGTCCTCAATTTTTGATGGGCAGATATTCCCAATTCATCTATGTAGTCTGTAGAACGCAACAGACTCACATGAGGTCTGTCCAGAACACACACACACAGCAATAACCCACTGAATCTCGGTCTTTATTAAGCAAAGGATACACTGTAACATCTCTCCCCCACCACTTCTCTAATCTCTCCAGTTCCATCACAGTGTACTCAAAACCTGATTAAACCCCACTTTATTACACCACACAATGCTGAATATCACCCACCAAGTACTCAAGAAGTTTATACCACACCACAACCTAGCTGATAACAAACCAACATCAAATAAGTGCTATTACTTACCCAAAAATGCAATGATATCAACAGGTCTACATGACCCTCAGAATGAGAACTACAAAGGAGAGGCACATCACAGAAGCTCCCAGACTTTTCTCATGCTGCCCCCATGCTTTGTACAAATGCCACTTGTGGAGTGGACAAATTCAGATACCAGTACAAAATACCACATATCCCTTAAACTTATCCTTCCTGCTTTGAAAACTACTGCCACACAGTTTATCCACAGCCATGTTCCTGTTCTTTAGTAAAACTAATATCAAGTCTTGAAGCACTTCTTCCTCCACCCAAAGAAAGCAGAGGGAATGCTGAAGACAATGACCACCTTTTTCAGGCTACACCAAATAGAACATTCAACTTTCCTAAACGGAAAGAGGTTTTAGACAACTGATTTATATACATTCAGCCTTTGCCTGAGAAGTTTAATAGACAACCATAAAACTGAGGGTGAAGCCTGAGGCTAAAGACCTCAAGTGACAGAAGAATGCAAAAGGCTAAGTGCAGGGCATCATGTTGGAAAAAAGCTATCAAGAAGAGTCTGATGTAAGAAATCTGCTGGGCAGGGAAGAGGGAGTGATACTGATTACTTGCAGATACAGAAAGACAAAGTGGTGGTTCATATTGGGAAGGCTGGCCATGCAGCCACTGCAATTGAATTTCAGGAAGAGTTTCAGCTGAGCAGGGGTAGAAGTTTTAATGCTACCCTCAGAGGACAATTTTATTCTTCTTCACTCACAAGTGAGTATTTCAAGGCAGAAGTTAACACATACAGGAAAGCTTTATTTCTCCATTTCTGCACACAGCTTTCCATTTCCCTTTATTATCCATTTGTATAATCACAATACACTTTATGTCAGGAAGTATGAAAATTCTTAATTCCAATAATAGCCCAATTTTAATTTCTTTACTTTAAGTAAATTTAATTTCTTACTTTCCTGCTCTGGAAAAAACAGTATTTCTTCTTCATTACAGCTTCTAAAAAACAACTATCAAACCTACAAAAAGCAAAGTTCTCAGACCTTTCATATGACCTTCTGAACTTGTTCCAAACTAGTATGTGGCCAAGCAGCCTAACTGTTTTTATGGATACAGCATTTCAAGTCTCCTAAATAAAGGGGATCCCAGGTTATAAAGTTAAATGTAGTTACGTGCCTTTACTCCATGATATTACCAGAGCTTTACTCTCAAAACCAGGAGTGAGAACAAGCAATAAGAAAGTAAAAACACAACAACAACAAAAGAGTATTTCTGTTTCTCCTACACATTTACTCTGTGATCCTAGATGATGATTTAAACTCAGTACTATTTTCCCATCTGAACAAAACAGTATCAATGTTTTCCCTTTTCTCACATCAGCAGTATGTTGCCTATCTGTTTTGTAAGGAAAAGGGTTAGGAGATGCTCGTATCAAATTTTAGACATAATTAGATCATAAAGAGTATTAACAGGAAACATCCTCCTGTGCCAGAAGTGGACTTCCAGAGGAAGTCCAGAGATAATATACTACCTTCATTTTTGTTGTAATTAAAATTAATTACTGGAGCTTGGTCTATAAAATAGTCATTCACACTAAAGACACGCTTGATTAAATCATGCAAAATTGGTTATTACTGGTACAACTCCACTCGTTTTATAGAAAAATACTAGAGATGAATTTGTCCACTTTGGCTTATTTTCCATTCCAAAATTCCTTAATGGCATAAAGGAAAAAAAAAAAATAAAAAAGAAAAGCTGGCCACAGATGTTAAATAAAGACATTCCAAGTACAATCCCATTTCTACAGGATACAATGGGAATTAGTAGGAGATCAGGATCCACAACATGCAACTACAAAAGCATTTGCTGATCTTAAGCTTTAGCTCCAATTCAAAATTTTCCTGTGCCAACTCTTCTTAATTTGGGACATTGTTTTTCCCCCTCCACTTTTTCCATTGAACACAAGTCTGGCAAAAGATTTCTTTGTCAACAGCGCCTTTCACTATCTACAAAACTTCTGTGGTCATGTTTAGGCATTGGAAAAACACAATAAAAAAATTCCTGTAATCTGTTAAAGCATTGCACATGCTTCCACATGAAGCGGAATCCAAAACAAAAGGCTGTTTCAAAATGGAGATCTCAGCATACCACCAGATGGTACAGCAGTACCAGAATGTGAAACCCGTTATAATTTTTTTCCTGTAGGCTGCAATTCTGTGCCAAAACCCTCTGGTTTGGTACTAAATATACTTGTTAATTATTACTCTTACCAAAATGCCATAGCAATACTCATAACACTACATTTAAATCTACCATCAATGACCACAATATGTTGGTATATCACAATGCAGCATAAATATGCAGCACTTTGGTAACAATGTAGTCTAGTAGAATAGTAGAATATAGGAGGATTTTTAAATAACTCAAATTATTTTTAATTCAGTTGTATTTTATGATACCAAGTACCCTTCCAAGACAAATTCTTGCATGGTTTTGTTGAATACACGATTTTGTTGAATACACTGTCCTTGTCAACAACTCTTTCTTCATGGTGCTCAGAAAGCACTTGAGCTCTTTCACTAATCAGTACAAATCAAGCAGTACTGCAAGATGAGTGGCTGAGGCACTGCTCAGCATACTCTGTGCAACATAGATTAGGAAAACAGTGCAGTTAAAAGCCAAATCCACACCAATGTTATATTGTCATTACCTGTCAATAAAGAGTGTATCTACCTGGGTCAGATCAGCTTTACACAAAAAGAAGGTCCTTGGATCCGAGATCCAACTATACGCTGCACTCCTTGTAGAGTCTAATTTGCCTCATGGGGCACAGAACCTCACAAAAACATTAAGAAAATTTGTCTGTGGGGCAACTATATACAACAGTCTTTTCTGAAGAAAAATGATCAGTTCAGCAAATAACCAGACAACCTGGGGGGAGGAGGGGTGGGAACCAAGCAACAAGAAACTATGATCTCATGCTTATTGATTTAGTGGAGCAGTCTTCAGAAAGAACACCACCAGGCAAATTAAATGGAACATTATGAAACATAATCCAAGCAACATTTTTTATTAGAGTTTTGAGAAAAGTTACTTCTCTATAGATTAAACAAAGATGTTAAAGAAATGGTCACAACAGTATTTCTTGCAGTTTCTTTTCAAGTGCATAGGCTTGGTCACCATCAGAAGCAAGACACCAGATTACCAGCAGTCTGAACTGCTGCATTCATAAAATTCAAGACACTGGACTGTAGTGTGTCCTTCTAACTCTAAGAAGGACACAGAGAGAAATAGTTTCCAGAAACTAAGACAAAGTGAAGTTTAAAAGTATACATTCTCTGCTTTCAAACACGTTTATGCTCTTTTAAGTTATTCATCATGCTAAAAAGTAAGGCCCCCTCTGGCTGTGCAGGGAAATTGAACTTCCGTATAGAGAAATGTAACAGGATACACCAATACATGTTTGCCAGTAGTTCTTTGCTGTATAGGTCAGCACTCTGCAGGTTTAAGTTTCAGTTACTCTACTGAATGAAATCTAACATTTGCCAAAGAAAGGGATCTCCTGTGGAAAGAGTGGGAATGGGGGATGAAGCAAGGAAGCAAGAAGACTGAAGGGAAGAAGTGTGAATCAAGCAGAGGAAAGTGGCAGTGGATTTGTTGCTAGTGAGGTACCTGCAGAGCAAGCAGGTGGTGACACAGCAAAGCATGATTAAAGGAATTGACCTGTAACAGAAGCAAGGATCCTGAAGAGCTCAAGAGGGTCAACAAGATGGGAAACAATGAATTAAATGGAGAAAATGTGCAGAAGAAAACTGAATGAGGAACAGAAAACATGTGGGGTAAGAAAGAAAAAAGTGGCTTTTGAAACAAAGGGTTTGAAAGTGGCCCATGTTGAAACCTAGGCACTGGAACTATCTATGATATAAAAGCTGAAACTTCTTTCTACTGACAATGCGCAAGAAAAAGGACCATCCAGACAAACCTGCAAACTAGAAGTGCACCATGCTTTCATGGTTGGTATAGATAACTAAGCCCCTGAAATAAAGAGGTCTATCAGTTCTTACAGTGAATCACATTGTGAACAGAAAGGGAAGATGCATAAAGTGTGATTGCAGAGAAAATAAAACCAAAACACTCCAAAACCAGTATGTAGGTTTTTCTGCCCCATCCATGGAGAAAGAGTTCCAAGGAGAACACTCAACTTGGTTTTCCAGAAGGATACGAGTTCTAGGCTCTGCACTTGATCAAAATCTCTTCCTTCTTGCTTACTTCTGTGGTATGATGCTTTTTAAGTCCCATATATGTTTGTTCCGTAAACACCAAAGGTGAAAACAGTAAAGTACATAAACAGACCCTTTTGTGATAAGACATTCTGATACTACAATGATGGATTCTTTATGAAGAAAAAAAAATAAAATTATAAACCATATACAAATTTGCAGATTGCAAAATTTGCAAAGACAAGTTTTTCTCTAATTTTCCAAGCATTTTGTTTAAGGTATTTAGAACAATAGCAAACACATATCTTGTAAGCAGAAGTATCTATGACTAAGGGAACATAAAAGATGTATCTATTTCCATAGGATGACATCCCTGCAAAAATGGAATTCTTAAGAACTAACTTCTGGAATATCATATTCTGAGATATCCCATGGAAACTAGAACCAGAAAGGTAATTTCCAAGGGCTTTTTCCCACTCTTTGATTTTTTTTCTTTCTTTTATTTTAAGGAGGTTTTACTGCATAGTACCACATGCATCAGCAGCCTGGGGCATTCTGATACTATTTCCTCTTCAAGTCACCAGAAGATATTTGACAAGGAAAGAGGAAGAAAGCCAGAGAAAAGGGATAGGAAGGGAATAGAAAACAGATGCTGAAAGACAGGAACACACAATGCACAGGATAAAGAAAGAAAAGAAAAATCCACAAAAAAGACCTAAAGTGAGGGAAAGAAGTAAGAACCCAAAGTGAAAAATACAACTATATAAATAACTTCAGTGCAAGTTTCTGATTGCAAACATGGGGCAAGATTGGAGGAAAAGTACAGCTGTATTAAGTATGTAAGTGTGGTCCCATAGAATGACACTGAAAAAAATCAGTAGCTTCATTGCTAGTGTACATGTTCTCTACTAAAAGAGATGGTCGCTAAAGCTGCTTCAGCTCCTATTAGAATTATTATGTGGCATATGTGGCCCCCTAAACTACTCTTTGGTACATACAGTGCGCCTAGAGTCCACTTCAGTTTACCCTGAAGGCTCTTGGGAGGTCTGGTGGTATTTGTCCACAAGGAGACAGGGTGGGGGTGCAAAAAGTGTTACTCGCTGCTGGCAAGCTCACCAAGGAGGGCAGCGGAGACTCGAGTGGCAAGGACGGCTAATAAGCGACAAAAATACTTACCCTTCCCTAGGAGTGCAGAAAACCCAGCCTTCCTTCCATACAGGCCAGCCCTTAGCAGGACCTTCCCTCCTCAGCTGCCCTCCATGGAGTCCTCGGCTGCCCATCCCGTCCCCAGCCCACCTTCGTGCTTCGAGAAACGACGGCGGAACCCCCTCTTCCCTGCCCGGATCCCGCCCGGACCCTCCAGGGAGAAATCCCTACCTGGATCGTGGAAAGGCACCAACGCGAAGTTGTAAAGCGGTCTCTTGGGTCTTTTCAACGATGTCTCAAGGATCTTGGATGCCCCCTCGATAACTTGTACCAGGTCGTCATACATGGAGCCGGTCACATCAAACACGAATGCCAGGGTGGAGGCTCCCTCCGGCACCGCCTCGCCACCGAGCTCGGGCGCAGCGTGGGAGTACAGGGCGAGCAGCACCACCGCACCCAGACCTGCTCCCCACGCTCCGATGCCCCCGCGGAAAGCCATTTTCCCCGGCAGCCTGAGCAGCTCCCGCGGCGGCCAAGAAAGGCACTCGAACGCCGCTCCCGAAGGAGCACGGAGACCGGCGCCCACCGCCCTCCCGCTACCCTCAGCACGAAGGGCAGGAAGCGCCGCAGCTTTTGTCTGAGCGCGGCTGCCGCTCCGCTCCGCCTTTCCTATCGGGCAGGGCTGGGGCAGCGCCTCCCCGAGGGAGAAGGCTGAGTTCCGTGCATGCCTCGGGGTGCGGGAGCTGCTGCCGGCACGGCTGCGGCTGCCACCACCACCTCAGACACCAGGCTGCACACTGAGGCTGCGATCGCCCCGACCGCCTCCCATGGCCCACCGCGGCCCCTGCTCTCACCTTAGGGCCCGCTCTCTCGGCGCTGGTAGTGGGCCGGGCTGGGGCCGATGCCGCCCCTCGTACCTGGCTGCCTGCTGCCTCCCCGCTCCGCTCCACCCATCACAGACGGGCTCTGTGCCACCCCTGGAGAAAGAAGTGAGGATGGAGGTGCTGACTTAACCTTGTCCCTAGGAGGACAGAGGAGTATATTTATTGTTTCATTATTACACACGCTTGACACGAGACTGAAATCGCTCCTACGTGAGCCGCTGCCCTGCTTCTCTATCGGTTCTATTACAATTCCATAGGCTAGGCTAGGCTGGGCTGGGCTAGGCTGAGCTAGGCTAGGCTAGGCTCGGCTTGGCTTGGCTGGGCTAGGCTAGGCTCGGCTCAGCTAGGCTGGGCTCTGCTGGGTTCGGCTCGGCTCGGCTCGGCTCGGCTGGGCTAGGCTAGGCTCTGCTAGGCTCGGCTCAGCTTGGCTAGGCTAGGCTAGGCTCGGCTAGGCTAGGCATTTCCAGGAGGCTCTTGAAATTTGGAGGAAGAAAGCCCTGTAGTAAGAGAAAATGATTATTTGTTTCTTCTCCAATGAAATTCTTTTCATACCTTTCCAAAGAATCATCTATTGAAAAAAATTACTAAATTCTTTCTAACATGCTCCACTGTGAAGTTTTGACATCATGCCAGAATAATAACTAAGCACAAACACTCTGAGGTCAGATTCATGCCTCTGTCAAAGCACACTGCAGCAGAAACACCTGGAGATTATCAGGATGGGGGGCCAGGGGTAGGGAGAAGGAAGGGAATCAGGTCGGGGTACACCAGTGGGGGGAGGTCCCCCACTTCGCCACAGACATAGCTTTGCCACAGCAGGCTACCACCTTCATGATTTCCAACAGTCTCAGCATTTCTTTTGTATGCACAGATACTACAATTGTCTTTGACACTTACTTTCTACTTTTGAGCATTTCTAACTTAACCTTCATGACAGAAGGTTCAACCTCAGCTGATAACTATCAAACAGCTTTTCTCCCCTTTCTCTGGTGGGATGGAGAAGAAAATTAAAAAAAAAAAAAAAGTGAAACTTCTGGGTTGAGATACAAACAGTTTAATAAATAAAATATGTCAATAATAGTCATAATAATAAAGAGAGAGGAATAAAAATAAAAACAAGTGTTGCGCAACACAGCTGCTCACCACCAGGTGAACAATCCCCACCTCAGCCTGTTCCCAAGCAGCAATTGGTCCCTTCTGGGTGAGTTCCCCCAATTTGTATACTGGGCATGATGTGCCATGGTATGGAATACTCCTTTGGCTAGTTTGGGTCAGCTGTCCTGTCTCTGCTCCATTCCAGCTTCTTGTGCCTCTCCTCACTGACAGAGCATGAGAAACTGAAAAGTTCTTGACTAGAGTGAGCACTACCTAGTAACAACTAAAACTTTGGTTTGTTATCAACATCATTCTCACACTAAATCCAAAACACAGCACTGTACCATCCACCAAGAAGAAAATTATCTCAGCTGAAACAAGGACACCTTGATGTTCTTTTTGTGGCTGTTTTGGGGTTGAAATTTGAGATTTTATATCTGCAATTTGATAGCATAGAAGAGCTCAGCAGATGTGGGCTTGTCTAATTCCTTCCACCACACTCATATAATGCCACTCTGTGAGCAAAGTGTTACCCATCTGGCCTGGATCACCTTTAAAGGTCCCTTCTAACCCAAACTATTCTATGATTATATATTTATCCTTGGTAGTTGCAAATTATTAGATAAGGTGAAGTAAAGAGTTAAGTCATTTAACTTCTTCTTTCTTCCTAGCTCTTTTCAGGTATAAAAAGCATATAATCTTTATGCTGTGGGGAAAATATACCTGTTTAGAATATTGGGAACGAAATAAAGTCCTTTTTGCCTTTTGGGCTTGTGTGCGAATCTGCTGCATTTTGTAATTTGCAGCTAAAAAAATACTATTCAGTGGCTCCTAATGAAGAAAAAGCTGCCAATTTCATTCTTGTATATAGTAAACAAGCATGCACTTCAAAACCTGAAGCTTCCATCTGAAGGAGGATATCAAAGTGATTGTTTTTAAAGCTGATGCTACTCTCTAATTACAGAGCAAACTGCTGATAACAAAACAGATTCTCTTCCTGGGATCCCATGGACCACTCTCAGCAGGCTGCATCTACCAGAGCTCTTTCTCACGACACCTCTATTCTGGTCAGCAAGTTCTGCACGTATACCAGATACTCTGAACTGTTTTGTCACAGACATTTGACAATATGTTTTTCCACTGGAACTCTGTACACATTTAAAGCTTTTATTCCCAATAAAGAAAAAGTCCCTTTCATCCCTTTTTTTCATTTCTTTGTTTGAACTTGATTAATTGTTTTGGAAAAGGAGGGAATTTTACTGTTTGTTTTGGGTATCTGGCTTTGTCTCTCTCTGTGGGAAGTATATGAGTTGTTTCGTAAGATCTCTCTAGTTCACAGAGTGTTTTCTTCGCTAGTCCTTAGTCCTGTCTTTGTATTTTATATATATAGGCACTCTAGTCCTTCATTTGAGAGATAGATACAACTTTGTATTTACCAAAGTCATTCACTACTCCAAAACTGAAAATAATGTTTGAGTCTCAAATTTTGTGCTTTGAAGTAGTGTGCAGACAGAACCACTGTTTTTGGGAATGACAGGGTTAAAATGCCATCCTAGGAGAGGAATGCTACAACAGAACTTAGCAGGTATGCTGAGGAGCCTGAAACTAGGTAAAGCAGCTCACTAGAGCTGCTACTAAGATCTGCAAGGAAAGATAAACAAATGGCAGAAAAAAGAAGGGACTGATAGATTAATCTTTGGTTAGATGTGGCAAAATCTTCACATTCATCTACAAAGACCATGAAAAGACCAACACTACTTTTGGGGGAAGATTTTGTTACATAAATGCTGTTATATGATGAGAGTTCAAATTCTGAAGCGATAAGTAAACAGTGACCTTTTTCCAACCAGTGACTTCTATCTTTCAGCTGTGCAGCTGGTCTTACATTTTGACAGTATGCTTTTAGTTCTCGTCTTTCCTCCCTGTGACCAAGGCATTTTGCTTGATACAGCTAAAAGGTGTTCTGAAGACAGAACAAGACAGCCTTTATATCAAATAATTTCATAGTGGTTTAGTCACAGTAGATACACATCTTCCTGTGTATCTACTTTATATACCTTTGTATTTCCCTGTGTATCTACTGTGTATACCTTTGCTAACAATGTAAAACCTATGGCTTCTGAGTCTTCAGAGGACTCATGTATTGTAAGTTTTCTCCAAAACCCATACAACTAGAAACCACCTGTTTTTGTTAAGAAAACAAACCCTGGGTTTCCAGCATGATCACGTCTTTGTAGGAATTGATGTTTTCAATAGATAATCCAGATGCTGAAGAACTGCAAGTTTCTGATCTTCACTTTTCCAAATGGCTTGTTTAAATCTGAAATCGAGCTATGAGCTATATTCCCTACTCCCACCCTTCACAGAAAAGAGATAAACTGGAAACAGAATTGTATTTTGAACTGTCCACACCTATAATGTCTTGCTGAATTCTGGCCATCCTGTATTTTATGGTTACTGCTTCCTTTTTAAAATCAAGTCTGCATCATGAGCCCAGCAGTGCTGGAATTTTTCATGGATTCAACAATTAATACTTTACAGTAAAATCAGAGCAGACAGGTGAATGCTAGCTTTTACATGTGCTCTGCAAACATTTCCAGATAACAGACAGCTTTTAATGGAAAAGGTTGTAAAAATGAGGTATTTTTAAGATGCTATGTTTTACATTGTAAAGAACCTTGAAGTCCCACAGAAATAACCTTTTGCATTTTCAATCTTCTTTCTATGCTCCACAGGAGTTTGTTTAAATATAAATGTTAGTTTGATTCACAATTCAACAAATTTCAAAAGTCACATAATAATGAAAAAGAGCTAGACACAAGCAGTAAGTAGCTGTAGCAACTGGAGTAGTTTGTTTAATAAACCATGCGCCTGAGCCAGGAGACCATTTCACCCTGCATACTGAATCATCTCTCATCTGCAAGATGAAATCACTTTGGTTTTGGTTATAAAACGTTAGTTTCATAAAACAGGTCATCCTGTGATTATGACATAGAAATAAAAGTCAGGGGCCAAAAGTTTTGTTTCTGGCTCAGAAGCAGACTTGCTGCCTTTATTAATACAGTTACGCTTCAAGACCAGGACCAAGTTATGAACTGCTCTGCTTACTTGGACAGAAGAAAAAAAAAAAGAAAAAATGGAGTAGATAAAATGATGAATGAAAAAAGAGAATAATCAAAATTATGAGGCCTGTACCTACTGGATAAAGGAGTCTTGATCTTTATCGACCTTTATTCTCTGCATTACAGCTTAGGCACTCTTTAGAGCAAACACATTTGTAATCAACATGTCCTTACAAAATCTTTGGGCTTCCTAACCCTGAGCTTTATAGTTCCATCATACAAATGAGGAATGAAAGCAGTGAAGGACTAAACAACTTGCTGAAAGTCACACAGGAAACCTGTAGTAGAAATAGTGAGGAAGACATACCTAAATTTCACTTCACTTGAGATCATTTTTCTCCTTTCTCTGTAACTCACAATTCTTTGGCACTAAAAGGGGATTATGCATCTCTTTCTGCCTTGAATTTTTGTAGGGAGGGAAACACCAGCAAAATAAAAACACCTGTTATTTGATGTAGAGATAGCCTTGAAAGTGAAAACATTCTATATTTCACTAGCATTTTTCCATTGCAAAGTTTCATCAGTTTTCCTAGTCTCTTTGAAAATGTTTTATAGCTTAGTTTCTACCACCAACTAAATTTTTCCTTATTATTTGCAAGATGTTTTGGTGGCGTTCTCTTGACTAAGTTCCCCTACTCACAATCATTTCTGGTTTTTAACTGCAGTCCAAATGTTGCCAGTTTTAGAAATAACTACACCATATCTGAAGAGCTACTAAGGAATATACTTCTTTTTAATCTTTATCAGATTAAAGAATATCAGACTAAATCTCTATCATTTCAAGATATTAAATAACTAATGAGAAAACTAATATATTTCCTTATGAAAACAGTGGGAGTAGTATCATACAATGAAGGCAAAAGAAGAACCAAACCTTAAAGGTCATTCTTCAAGATAAGATCCATGAAGATCAACAAATCTTATACTTGATTTTTTTAATTTCTCCATACAAGAAATGCATGCTAATTATCCATAATTATGAACTATTTGTACCCAGTCTTGTTATCATCTTACTTGTGGTTGTATATGGTATATATTGTGGTTAAATATGGTGCATGATGCAATGTGGACTTCATCACACCTAAAATGTAAATATCTCCACATCTAGCCTAAGCACTGTAAGCTTCTTTTCCAGTCCATGGGGATCAGGTCAATATAGTGAATGGCAGCTAGGCCTTAATTTATTGTTAATAAGGAGTCACAGGTGACCAGTTCAGATAGAGACAATTGCGCAGCAGACAACTACATCTAGCATATGGGTGAGGAACGCCACCCATACAGTAACAGTTCTATGCCACTGTATGTGTCCCTCCTGTTTTACTTACAGATCTCTTCATTTCTGAGTTTTAATCTAAACTTTTGATACAGGATTTTATAAAGTATTTCAGTATTTTTGCCTGAAGGTCTTTCTTAAAATAACTTTTCCAAGACTTTTCCAAGTTAGGTTTCCATAAAGTGGTACTAGATTGTTTCATAGCAACTATAAGAGAAAACAGAGACTACCACAACAGAGGCATACAACATAATACAGCAGAGATCTCCTGTATCAATGAGATGAATCACCAAGTCACCCATTTGATTTCTCCAAGAAATGCCCATGTACATACACTAAATTGCACTCATGAACTTTTCATCAAATTACATTTATAGAGACCTAGATGTTTAGATGTAACAAAATAGAGAAGTTAATGTTACGACACATTACTCTTTTCACTGTTTGCAAAACTCCTGCAGCACTATTATAACGTATTCTTAAAATTTTGTCCTTGGCAATGACTTTATTTGCAAGAATTTCAACGTATTCTATTGGCTAAATCAGGATTTCTAATGGAGTTTGCAAACAATTACGTATCCTTGCTGCCTTACGAAAATAGCTAGCAATTTTAGGTTGAGCTTTGAGAACACTATCACCCTCTACTGGTAAATTACAATGAAATGTTTTGACAAGATGTTAGAAAAAGTGTGGATTTTTACTCTTAATAAGGTTAGAGTATATAACACGAAATTACTTTTCACAGTTAAGGCTGAAAACAACCTTCAAATATCAGCAGAATTTAACAGACACACACATATGTACGCCATCCCTATATCCAAATGTCTTGTACATAACATTTACACAAATCTTTTCTATAGGAAAGCTTTTCTGGAAAGTAAGTTTAGCTGCACAGAGAAAGTCAAATTCAAAAAAAACAATTGTACTGGTTATATTTTGAAAAAAAAAAAAATAGAGCATATTTTTACAAAGCTGGCCCAACGATACATTGGTTTAATTACTTGACCAGAGAAAAATATACCATTTGTTAGTAGCTTTACATTGTCTTATTAATATTTTTGAATTATTTACAACAGAATCTTGAAAATCTACAGAACTTCATCACATTACAGCCTATAACATGCAAACAGCAACTTTCAGTGTGAAGAACTATTCTCAGTTATCTTATTATAAACAAGTCATGCACACTGAAGAAGAACCTTAGATTAGATTTTTGATGCAGTTCTAACAAAATTAGTCTAGCAATATAGCTCTTCAATCTCTTATCTTGCAGGCAAGCAGCAATATTTCCTGGCTGACAACCAGAATAAATTCCCCAAAGAAGAGGAAATTACTTCAGGTATCATAATCCTCTGTTACAAAGGTCAGTTTCATTGCTACTTTGGTCCACAGACTTAAGCTTATTTTGGAGTCAATGATAGATACTCAAATAATAGATAACATCAAAAAGCATCTCATTCCTTTCATACCAGGAGCTATCCTCTGGAATGCAGTTGGAGGATTAAAGCCCATGAGCTTAATTATTGCACCTCATGCCTTGGAATGTACTCTTTAATTTTTAATTTCTCAGGAGGAGTTAGTTAGGGTACAGTATTGTATTAACACTTCATGACAGAAAGGTCTAGATGTTTCTGACAGAACTGCCCTAGAGCTGTATTCTAACAAAGTGGTAGTAAGAGAGATCTAGACTTCCTTGATCATAAATCTTGAAAAGAACTACTCCCTTAAAGAACAAATGCATTCAAGTGTTAGTGCCATTCATATAACAAAGAAGAAAATAGGAAAACAAATGTTTACTTCTCCAGATGTATATGCTTTGCTTCTTTTAAGTCTGACAGATATTTATTTTGTAAAAAAAAAAAAAAGTAAGTCCAGATTCCTGGCATCTGTCTATACAAGCTAAGACTATGATGAAAACTGCATGGCACTTTTCCCACTACCTATCCTCATCCCCATGAAAGTGTTAAAGGAATTAACTCACAGTTCCAATCTCAATTTTTTATTTATTTATTTTTTTCGTAGACTTGGCCAATTTAAATATTTCTCACTTTATTAAATATCCTCCTCTAAATTTCTTCAGCAAGACAACACTAATATCTTCAGGCACATGAAGTGTGTTTTTCTGGCATTTGAAGAAACCAAGGTCACCCGATATATAAGATCATCATTTCTGAGTGATTTTTTTACAGTCTGAAGTTTCAGTTTTTACATGTAAGCCCAGAAAGACATAAGCATCCTTTTAAATCCTGCCAAATTGTAAGTTAGCACCTCACCAGTAGTTACCAAGTTTAACTTCCCAAGAGCTCTAAGTAGTGGAGAGCTAGTTTTTCTACCAAAATGGACTGTATTCTCCACAGTCACACTCTTCTTGGCATAATGGAGAAGTTCTTAAAACTTCAAAGTGTTCATGTTTTTTTTTCATTATTGTCTGATGCTCCTTCTACTGGGAAACAGGAGACTCCTGCCAGACATACAATTTTCTAGGATTAAAGATATGAGTTAAATAAGAATGGGCTTGAGCTTTTTTTCACAATAAGAATAAAAAGCTTTTCATAGGGAAGGATGATAAAGAAGTCTTACCCTTACAAAATGCAGTTATTATATGCATGCACACATTACATACAAAAACGGCTAGGCTAATTCATTGTTTGTCATCAAGTTACCTAGCAGTTTCCATTACAACCCTGTTTTCAGACCTCTGTTTTTTTGTTAGACTCATGATCTGGTCGGAAATTTTCCAGATAAAATGCCTGCTTTGAGGTAATTTTGTTGTTCTTCAACCAAAAGAACTCAGGTGTTCCCTGCCCCAGATAAGACTACCTGTACTCTTTCCTGAATGGATTTTAAAAGTACACTTACGCAGAGCACAATGTGGGGAGCCAAATGGTGCCCAAAGTATGAATTAACAGTACCAGGACCTCTGCATCCAAGATGGAAAGAATACAGACTTCTAAGCCAGCACAAGTGGATTGATACCACTCTGATCATGACTGCAGTTTGGTTGCAGGGTAGCCCCAGCAAGAACCCATCCCATGCTCCAGAGTAGGACTCAGATCAGTGCTGGGTGAGGTGCTCAGCCTGGAGCTAACAGCATCATCCAGACTGCAGCAGTACATCTGGGCATGCGGCCCTGATCCTGAGCTTCTTGAATCAGCTGAGCAGTCTTAGCAATCGGGTCCCTGTCATTAGGAGCTGGGAATTTACTTTTTTGAAAATTGAATTGCTTTAGTCAGACTAAAATGTTTAAATTTAGTATGTCCTACAAGGCTCTGTATTTGCCACCAGTCAGATACTTCTGTCCCTCCCCCTGGAGGGACACTAAAATATGTCTTACCACTCAGAACTGTGGCTCAGATTTTCTTTTATTTGGGAACTATGAGAAGCATGAGAAATGTCTGCTTCAACAAAAAAAGCCAGAGTGACATACAGTCCTTCAGCTATAAAAGCTGGAGATCATGAACCACGTGTCTTATGATCACAGGTCTTCTTGTATGCAACACTTTCTGACATGCATCATTTCATACTCTTGGTAACTCCTGCACAACAAATACCACACATCACCTTTACTGGGGTGCTACAATGCATATAAACAACTATCCTTATCAGATCAATGCTATTTCAGCATTCAAGTGTCCTTTAAAGCATATATTTTGATGCATTAAGGATCAGATTATATTATTTAGTAGTCACCTACTAGTCTACCACTGGAGAGAAACTTTTTCCTCTATACACAACTGTAGAAGAATTTAGTGTTCTTTTTATGACACACAGCTGTTTAAACAGGCAAGGATAGAAAAAAAAGGAACGGTGTTATGTACTGTGTTTAGTGACTAAATCTGTAATTGTAAAAGCTGTTAATATGACAAAGAGGTTTTTTGTTGGTGTTGGGTTTTTTTCCTTTTATGATTTCAGAGGTAAGGATGCTCAAACTGAGTCTGTTAGTTCAGAGAGATTATAGAAAGTACTCAGGGAGGAAGGATGGGATACTTCCTAAGTAAAAACTAAACCAATGGACCTGGTTTGCCATACAAACCTCCAGATGAATGAAAAAGAATTAACTGACAAAATCTACGTTCAGTTTATACCCATACCTACTCATTAAGATGCTGTGACATGTAGAAGCCAGACTTCTCCGTGCAGCTCAGAGCTGTCAGGCAGATCTTCATTCCATTCCTCCTGCTCTCTGCATGCTCCTCAGCTTCTGCATCTCATCAGAACTGAAGTCCAGCCCTGGTACCCTTAAAAAGCTCTGTACATACAAAGTTTCCAGACTAACTAAAAAAAGGAGTTATCTGAAAAGTTATAAATCAATTTACGTTGGCAATTTTTCAAGCTCATTTTCTAAGACTCAAGAAAACCTAATTGTTTGCATAAATGCCCACAGCTGCAGCTGGTCTACACAGCCTTTGCAGGCTTTTCAGCTTTACCTTACAAAATACATAGTGAAGCCAACAAACTTGTCTGCAGCTATAGTAAGTGTAAAATGAGGTCCCATATGGCCCTCATGAGATTGATGCAGCATGGCAAAAACCTCCATGTACTAACAATGTAGTGATTAAAACCAGTTACAAGCAGCAACAGTAATTTTCCTGTGGTCACTGAATGCTTTGGCTGCTGTCAAAGCACAGCAGTGGTTGCTGTCATTAGTTCAAGGTCTCAGTTTAAAATGAGATTTGCCAGTGCCATGTCACAGGCTAAACATCTCTTACAAAATCTAACTTGCAAGAAAAAACTTGATTTAAAGCCAAACCACAGTGGCATGTGAGACAAGCAAGCCCATTCTATCCTAACTCAACAGAGCATCAAGTGACGCTTTGGTCATTGCCCGTGGTTTGTCTCTGGTCCAAAAGAGTTAGCTACATATTTTCCTTTCCTGACTTTGTATAACTTGATGACAAGCCCTTTGTGAAGAACTCCAGTAGATCTTTATAAGTTTACATCCTGAATAACTTCCCACTCACCTCAAGGCCAGCTTTTTGAGATGAGCATAGGTCCTCTTTGAAGCTCTGAAGCAAATTGCTCCATTT